>JAOTQJ010183169.1:0-22813 GCA_025642045.1 Solanum sejunctum | reverse complement strand
AGGAGGAATCTTGGAAGCTAATCCTAACTTGATGATTTTCTTGATGATTCTTGAGTGTTTATGTTTAGGAATGAAGGAGAGGGTTTTTTTTAATTATGAGAACTGATATTTTATGTGTTTTGAAACCTTAAATAGAACCCCAAAAGCTTTAGAATAAAAGTTCCCTCAAAATAATAACAAAGAAAATGTCATAGCTTATCCAGTAAGGGTCCGCGTCAGGTCTGCGATGCACTCCGGGCATGGACCTTTAAAGAGCTCTGCGCTCCTGCATTAAAATAGTCATAACTTTCTACTCCAAATTCTGATTAAGGCAAAACTTGATGCATTGAAAAACTAATTCAAATATCTTTGATATGATATATTATGGGTCACCTAAATCATTGTACTTTAGGAGATATGGTCATTTGAAATTGACCCTTCTATCAACTCGTACAAAAACTTAGTTGCTAGAAATTCTTTGGACTTAGCTTGATGTAAAAGATACCTTATGACTCTAAATCACATCTAATATACTTGATATACTTAGGAATTGATCCAAGAATATATATAGAACCTAAATGTCATTCGTCCATCTACCTTTTATAAAATCTTATGTTAGAACTCAAATGCTAAAAAAGTTTTTAACTTAGATTCGTACTAGAGGGTTCGTGTGACCTTAGATCTTCTCCAATTCTATTCCCACATTAAGAATTTGACTGTAACACTTATACTCAATTAAGAATCATTAACTAAAATGCTATAACCTATAAAGAATGGGTCAGTCTTAGCTTAAAAAAATTTAGGGTGTTACATAAATACTCAACTATACATTAAAAAAACCCAAATAAGACCCAATTTAAAGCAAAATGCAACTTAAACACGAAAAAGTATTTTAAGTCCATGCTCGTGACACAGATGTCTTTGTTAGACTCTTATAGGGTATTCCATACAATTTTGATTATTTTAAATAGAACTAGGTCAACACACAGCACCAAAAATAGAAGGACATAAAAGGAGAAGGAATCATATAAGGAAAAGGAATCATCTACAAGGAAGCTCAATCAAACTAAGACTTCTAGAAAGAAAGTCGAAGGTGTGACCCGCAAAGGAGCCTTTGAGAAGGACTCTTCTGGGAGTAAGTATAAAAGGAAAGCAAAAACCTTAGAAGAGTAGCTTTTACAATCTAAAGAAAAGGAGGTCTGTCAACAAAGGCATCAGGGACTTGAACAGACATAGAAGATCTAGATTTAGAGTTTCTTATATGTTCTAACGTAGTCTCCTTAGAATAATTATTGAGTGACAATAATTTCAAGTGATGTTTTTATTAGAAATCTTTGAGTGTGTATTGATTACTTGTGATCTGGTCAGGTGAGAAGTGAGATTGATTTGAGAGTTGCAAGAGTTGTAACTTTGACATTGCTCTTTTAAAGTAGTAAAGTTATTGAAATCCTACGAGTCGTAGGTAGTGGTTGTTTCTCCCTTAAGCAAGAAGTTTTCGACTACATATTCTGTGTTTTTCTGGTGCATGTGTCTATCTACATCCAGCTAATATTAACCCAAGAACTTGGTTCTATTGAGTGTTAGGGTAGAATGTTTTTCAATTGGTATTAGAGCAAGTCTTTTCAACTGAAGGTTAACACCTGGAAAAGGATCATGGTGACACCACCTATTGCACAAGAAGGAGCTTCTCAAACATGCCCACCATTTTTCAATGGCAACTACTATGTATGGTGGAAAAACATATGACGGACTGTCTCACTGGTGAAAGTTCAGATCTCTAGAACGTCATACTGTACAAACCAACTATTTTGATAAAAATGGTACAAAACCAAACACTCGAGTTTCCAAAGAATGAACACAATGGGATATTGCTGACAAGGTAGCTATTCAAAACTAAGTCCAACAAGATTCTGATCTATGGAATAGGCCCCGATGAGTATAACAGAATCTCAACCTTTCAAGATGTAAAAGCAATCTGGGACATTCTGCAAATGGCACATAAAGAAACAAGACAAGTTAAGAAGGCTAAGATTGATAACTTGAACAAGAAGTACGAGCTCTTTTGAATGCTGGAAAAAGAGACCATTAAAGTATGTAATACAAGATTTACTGCCATTGTAAATAAGAATGACTCACTTGGGGACCTCATCCCAACTGGTAAAGCCATAAGAAAACTCCTAACTGTTTTGTCTGACTCATGGGAAAGTAAAATAAAAGCCATCATGGAGGCAAGAGACTTAGATTTTTTAACCATGAATGAGCTGATTGGAAATATCTTGACCTATGAAGTGAAAAATAATCAAGAGAAGGATCTAACCAAGAAGAGAAAGGAGAAGAACTTGATTCGCATGACCACTAAAAAGGAAGACTTTAAATATGAGAACATTGCCTTGATGGCTAAAATATCCCAACGAATGATGAGAAAAGGTCAAGGGGGTTAGGAGAGAAACTATCAATAAAATATTAAAAAGGATAATAGAGAACAACTGTGTCATAAGTGAGGAAACGCAAATCGTTTTATTGAGTTCTATCCATTATGGGCTCCAAAATACAAGAAGAAGAATCTTGAAAAGGTCGATGAAACTAGGAGCAAGCAATACATTTCCAAGGAAAAAAAAGACAAAATAGGAGGTTGATATTTTTATCAGGAAGGCCCTAGCTGCCATGGGAAACTTATTTGGAGAAATGTTAGATGGAGAAGGTCCTGAAAATCAGTCATTATTAGCTATGAGAGGTACTAAAGCGTATAACTTCCTTGCATTAGTCGCACTTCAAGAGTTTGATGATGAGAGATTTAGAAATCAAGATAAAATCATAGCCAAACCAGCTTGATAAATCGAATTCAAAAATTGATGATGAGGATAGCAATCTGGCACCTATGGTTTGACCAGATCCAAATAATGGAGAAAACAATCAACAAGAGGCCAAAGTAAGTTTTGAACATGTTAATAAGAATATACACAGCTACTCGAAGAAAAAGTTTAAGTCATTGTCACAAGTTTTAATCAATGTGTACCTATCTATCAGTAAAACTAAAGAAAATCTTTGGAGGAGTATGCACTATTAAGAACTAAAAATGTGAGTCTTGAAACTGTCAACAACAAACTTCAAAAGGAGATAGATAATTTGAATTCTTCCACAAAAGAAAAAAATGTCAAGAATCATAGTTAGATGGCTATAGAGAAAAGGCAAAATATCAAGGGGAGAGTTGGTGAGTTTGACTGAGAGAAATGAAGCTCTTCTTAAGGAGCTAGGATAGAGCAAGGCTAAATTAGAGCACATAATAAACTGAACTAGGTCCTCCTCTCTGCTCGATGATATGTAGCTAGGTCAATCAACCACTAACTATGGGATAGGATTCAAAATAAGTGAACCCAAAAGGATCAAAAATAACTCAGCAACCCTATGTACTGTATGTGGTAAGTCAGGTCACGTGAAAGATGATTGCAACAAGAATGTTGAAGCAATTAAAAATAATCTAACTTATCTAGAAAAGGCATATGGGAGGAAAATTAAAAAAATTGGTTTATCCAAATGATACTTACCTGGATAGGCCATGAAAGATTTAATCACTCCTTCTATTATAAAAAAGAACCCAAGTTGATCTCGATACCCTAAACTAACCGTTGCTAATGCATGTTGGAACCATTAGGAGGATAGCTAAAGTAGTGGTAACTAGATAGTGCATGCTCCAGACATATTGTAAGAGATAAGCATAACTTTCTTCTACTAAATGAATTCCAAGAAGGCAATATTGGCTTTGGAAACGGAAAGCAAGGAGAGAATAAGGGGATTACAAGAGTTGGGATTTCACAGTCTCAATGCATTGATAATGTGTATTATGTTGAGGGACTCAAGCACAATCTACTAAGTGTCTCTCAAAGATATAACAAAGGAAATTATGTGTTGTTCACAACTTCTTCATAAAATATGAACTCAGCCTTGACGAAATTGGTTCTAAGGGGGGAAGAGACACAAGAATGTGTAAAAAGTTGACATTAGGGACCTTGAAAATCCCATGTTAAAGTGTCTTAGTTCCATAGATGATGATTCAATCTTATGGCATAAGAGGTTGGGGCATGCAAGATTCTTAACAATCAACAAGCTAATATCAAAGGAGCTGGTCATTGGACTACCAAACGAGAAGGTCAGCAAGGATCATGTTTTTGGCGCATTTACACTAGGGAAGCATGTGAAAATAAACTTCCAACCTATTGGAATAGTAAGTACTCACAAACCCCTAGAACCAATTCACTTTTATCTCTATGGACCAAGGCATATATAGAGTCGAGGAGGCAACAGGTATGTCTTTGTTATTGTTGATGATTTTCCTAGATTTACCTGCACATTTTTCCTGAAGACTAAGGAAGAAACCTTTGATGTGTTCACAATATATGCAAAAATGATGCAAAAGAAGTTGAAGTGTGAGTTAATGAGCTTAAGATTTGATCATGGTACAAAATTTAAAAATTGAAAATTCTTAAAGTTTTATATAGAAAATAGTGCAGTTCACAACTTGTTTGCTCCCAGAATACCACAGCAAAATGGCTTAGTTGAACAAAAGAATAGAACTCTAAAAGACATGGCATGAACTGTGCTAATTGTCAATAGTCTCCCACATAGTTGTTGGGTAGAGGTTGTCAACACTGCTTACTATCTAATAAATAGATGCATGATTCAACTAGTCCTGAATAAAACACCCTATTGAATTACTCAAAGGCAGAAAACCCAACCTAGCATATCTGAGAGCCTTTGGGTGTGTGTGTTATGTGCACAATAATGGCAAAGATGCTCTAGAAAAGTTTGATGCTAAAAGTAATGAGGAAATTTTTCAGGTTAACTCCTCTCAGAGCAAGGCTTATAAAGTATTCAATTAAAGAAACAAATATGTTGAAGAAAGTAAGCATGGTATATTTGATAAAGACAATTCAATGGGTGAGAAGGCTTTGCAAGAACAGGTGTAGAAGCTTGGACAGATGAATAACAACTGAGCAACAGACAATGATGTGGTGGGGACAATATTGGTTCACCTTCCCAATAGGTTCCCAACCAAACTCACACTCCAAGTAGAAAAAACCCTAGAAATGCTAGAGAGCTAATAAGGAAAATTAGACCTAGTAAAGCTGGACCCTCAAGGCAACCTCATACCAACACTGTGAGAGATAATTAAGGACATAAGTGGAAACATAAGAGCTCCCATTCACTATAAAATTTGCTGACTATATTGTATTCCAAAGTAGCCACTAGATCTATCCTCTGGATATGTGTGCCTTTTTTTAATATTTATCTCAGATGGAGCATAAAAACGTCAAAAAAGCCCTATAGGATGATGAATGGATAGCTAAAATACAGGAGGAGATCATTCAATTTGAACATAGAAAAGTTTGGCACCTGGTTTGCTCTCCTCAATACCGTACCATCATAGGCACCAAGTAGGTATTCAAAAATAAGTTGGATGAACAAAATGGTGTAAACGTAAACAAACAAAAACTAGTAGTTCAAGTCTACAATTAAGAAAGAGGAATTGGCTATGACAAAATCTTTGCTCTAGTGGCAAGGATAGAAGCCATAAGAATGTTTATTGTGTTCGCTGCTCACATGGAATTCAAACTGTACTAGATGGATATGAAGAGTACCATTCTAAATGGATACTTTCAAGAAGAATTGTATATAAAGCAACCCCCTGGATTTGAAGATCATAAGAATCCAGATTTTGTGTACAAACTAGACAAATTGTTGTATAGGTTGAAGCAAGCACACAAAGTGTAGTATGATTGATTATCCAGCTTTTTATTAAGTCATGGGTATGTCAGAGGAAAGATTGAAAATACATTATTTCTCATGAAAAAGAGATAGCACGTGCTCATTATTTTGGAATATGTTGATGACATTATCTTTGGGTGAACTTATGAGAAACTAGGATCTGAGTTTGCTACATTAATGGGTAGTAAGTTTGAGATGAGTATAATAGGTGAGCTAAACCTTTTCCTAGGGCTTCAAGTAAATCAGACTCGTAAAGCCCATTCATCAACAAAAGTACATCAAGAAGTTGCTCACCATATTCAATATGCACGATGCTAATATCAGTGATACTCTTATGGCAACAACTACCAATCTAAGCATAGATAAAGTGGGAACAAGTGTAGACGAGTCCAAGTACAAAGGGATTTGGTCACTTCTATATCTCATAGCTAGCTAGCCTGACACAGTGTTCAGTGTGGGAATTTGTGTGCATTTCCAAGCAAAACCAAAAGAGTCTCATATGAAGGAAGTAAAATAGGCTATGAGATATCTCAAAGGCATAATGAACTTGGTTCTGACTTCAGTTGAACTGGGGGGCTTCACAGACACTGACTATATTAGGTATCTAGTTGATAAAAAAAGTACTTTAGGGATGGATCACTTCTTAGGTCCTTGTTTCATCTCATGATCTACTAACAACAAAACCTCAGTGGCTCTATCCACTACTAAAACCAAGTATGTTGCAGCAACCTCTTGTTGTGCTCAACTTCCATGGATTAAGTAATAACTTTAGGACTTTGGTGTAAGGGTTGAATGATTAATAATAATGTGTGATAATATTAATGTTGTAAACATGGCGAACAACCCGTTGCATTATAAAAGAATCAAGCACATTGACCTATGTCATCGCTTCTTGTGAGATAATGTTTAAAAAAGACATATTGTTATGAATTTCTGCAAGACTAATGATCAAGTAGATGACATAGTCACTAAGGCATAGGGATGAGAACACTTTGAGAACTATTGCCTTCATCTTAAACTGATAAAGGGCTCATGATTCATACTTTTCCCTTCACTACTTCATTTAAATTAAAGTTTTGTATAGCATGAGTTGACTTCTATCTTTGACTACAAGATCATGTGCAAACTGTCTTGGATGGAATCACTCATAAGGAATTGATGATATTACCCTTTGTTTCCATTGTTAAGGCGATGCAAAGGCAGTTGTTATAAATCAGTCATGACCAGGTATGCCTATATCCTTCTATGTCTAATCCTTTTTGATGTGTTCATGATGAATGCATAACTTGCACTCATTTCTCACTATTTTCGTATCATTCTGTGTTGTTAATCCCACAAACTTGAGGCTAATTATTCTTTGAATAGTGTATGTTATAGGTACTTATGGTTGGATTTGGTCTAGCAGCAGATACACTCTACGAATGCAGTTTTTAGGCCCATGAACGCAGAGTTTTGCAACATACAGAGAGGCGCAAATGGGCTAGTACCAGGCACGAAGGTAGAGCTTTAGGAGACACAACCTCTATGATCATTGAATACTGAGCACAAAGGAGGAGCTTAAGGAGACAACCTCCACGACCGCACAATACTAAGCACAATTATGAATGTTGCAGTGACCAGCGTTAGAAAAGTTTTAGAAATTCACCTATTGAAGTCCCAAAATCACAATATACATGCACTTCTAACCCTCATTCTACGTACAATTGATACAGCAATTAATCAAAACAAAGAGATCACACCTTAGTGTATATTTAGTTTAGGGTGAGGATTTAGAGCAAGTTTCCTACAAATTCTTAAGTGGATCAAAGATTGTGGGCTTCATTTGTAATATCTTTCACTCATTCTTTCTTTCCTTGTATATGAATGCTAAACTTTTAGATTTAATTGAAGATAGATTGTTGATTTATGTATAGGTCTTGATTATTACTCTTGCTTCATGCTTAGTTGATGATTTTTACTTGCAAAATCAAGAGGGTTTCTCTTAAATTGATTTAATTACTTGAATTGATTTATGAATTCTTGCATATCTTCTTATTTAACTTAGATTTGAGGTAGGTCCTAATTCTAGATTGGTCCTTCAATTATTGCTCTAGTGGGTGCAGCTGAGGGGCAAGATTTTGCATAATAGTCATATGCTCAAAAGGGACCCAACAACTAAGGTCTTGGGTGTTTTACTTCTTAATGTTCAATCTAGGCATGTCTTTGAGCATCCCACGTTAAATGCCATAGTTGGCTCTTGTGATACATCATTTCCTTAGTCGACGTGATTACAAGCGACCTAGCCTACCCATAGGGTCAATTTGATGCTACGTGTGCTGGGTCGATTGAGTTTTGTTTGACTCCCATATTTCATATCCTTGCTCCCTTTATTGATCAAGCCTTTCCCATTTATTTGTAGGAGTATTTGTTAGTTTAATTCCCCCACCCCCTAATTTAGTTAGAACTATTGCTTGGTATTCACTTCTTGAGTCAAAATCTAGTACCGATAGGTCCTTGATCCGCTCAATTGCTGACACATTGTTTCTTGTGGGATTCAACCCCGACCTCTAAATGGGCATATGTTGATAATGATTGTCCCTTCTACCTTTGAGTAGTTGGGTTGAGCGACGTCAGTTCATATGCTACTGAGATAACTTTATGGTCACCATCAAGAGAACCTAGTGCTTCTTCATGTACCCATGTTATAGTTCTAGTCAAATTTCCTCAGAAAGCTCACTAACTCAAACACTAACCATACCTCTTGGGATTTAAACCTCCGGTTCAATGTGTCAGTTGACGTCAAGCACATTCTTTCAATCATTTGCCCTCCATCATTCACCACTTCCACTTCATCTCCTAATCCTTACCATTTAAAACAAACCCCCTCCCTTGTTCACACCATAACCTCACTTATTATTTTTGTTACCTTTCTAAAACCCTATATTATGTCAGAAAGAATAGCATGCCTATTATCATACTTTGAATCTGTATTAGCTCTTATGTGACTACACCTCACTTCCCCGTGCATCGACTCAGGGGGAGCAACCCTCTTCTCCATCTTCTAACTATTACAAGTCCCTTCCATCCTCGCCAATTTCCCAAACACCTTTCCCACCCCTATCCTCCAATTGTCGACAGTCCCCTCCTCCTGTAGTCTTAAGACCCAACCTATATTCTCTCTATTACCTTCCCCTAACTTGATACTCTCTGATTGAGATTTCTAAATCTTACAGAAGTTTTATGCCATTGCTTTTCCTATATCATCATCTGATCGACGAACCCACACCACCATCTTCCCTAGAAAACCTACCCTTGCCTCCACCAAACCCACTAAACCCTTCCACCTCGACATACTATATCTCCCCCTCTGATAAACTCGTTTTGTACCTATTTTAGGGACTCATATTTAAAGCGTTTTTGTTCAAAATAATTAAATAATTCAAGGCATATTAATTCTTTTATTCACAAATATTTTTAAAATCATGTGCATTTTTTAAACAAGGTCTGCTTAAGGTATAATACAGGAATTAACACAAAACAAAGTCAAAATAAAGCAAAAAGGAGTACCGATAAGATATGTCATAAAGCTCGAATAAAAATTAGAAGCTGGTGAAGAATGAAATTGATCAAAATGGAGAAAATAGTCAAAAAGTTAAATGCAAATTTTCAAAAGGCAAAAAAATATGTAAAGACAAAAAAGTTGCTCAAGGATGACCGGACTTTGCTAAAGGACGACCGTCCTTCATGCCTATATATAGGCAATTCGGACTCAATTCTCCCACATCGAAAATTCTCTCATACTCTTGTCATTTTCTTCCCTTTAAAAGCTTCTAGATATTATATATTAAAGGAAGTTTATAAAAGTTGATTATGTGGGCCGTTTTTACTCACACAGTGTAATATTCTACTTAATATTGTAAGTTTTCGTGGTTAATTTTATCTTGTAATAAAATTATTATCATGTATAAATATTACTTCTTGCTATGTTGTAGTATGTTTATTATATATTTACTTAGTTACTTTAGGATTATGAATTGAAGTAGAGAATTACATATGTAGGATAATATTATTATTCTAGTATATTTAATTACTTGTTTATACTAGTTGTTTTCAATTATAGATTAAGAAAATTAATATATTTGGCCAATTTGTTAATTAATTGTTGAAAACTACAATTTGTATTTAATGATATAAAAAATAGTATTAGTTGATCACATTGAAGCACAATATTAAACCTAGGGATAGAATTAATCTAGTGAATCAATCTTGGTCGGATGATTACTAGTTTTTAAAATAAGTTGATTAAATAGATTGGATAGTAAGACTAGTTTGAAATTATCTATGACTCAAATTCAATTCATAATCCTTATTTAGATAATTGTCTTAATATTTATTCAACATAATCAATATATATTCAAATTTAACGGACTTCTGATACCAATTAGTAAACTTTGCCTAGCTACTACTAATAAAATATTTATTTTGAGTCAATCCTCGAGAACACGACACGGGAATAAACCAACTTTTCACAAAAAAGGTTGACTACCACTAAATTGCTTCATCAATTGGCGTCGTTGCCGGGGATTTACGCAGAAAAATTCTATTAAAATTTTTAGTTAGCCTGGAAGAAAAGTGGTTTGATAGATTTTCTAGCATTTATTGTTTTGTGTTAATTCTTTTTGTAATTACTACATGCTTTCTCACTCTAAAAGTGTGAGTAACCCTTCTCAGAAATGTAGAAATTTTGAGAATCCCTTATTTTAAAGATCGGTTAGATCCAATTAGTCCAAAAAATTCACTTGATTGTTCTGAGAAAGGAGAAGAAGAAATAGAACTATAGGATTTTGCAAAAAAAGAAGACCCAGAACAACCAATTGTGAGACAACCAATGACTGAGTTAAACAATAGGCAGCGTAGGATGGTACTTCAAGCTATGAGCCCAGCATAAAATATCCTATAGGACTCCCCAATATTGATGCTCATACCTTCAAAATCAAACCTGTCATGATTCAAATGGTCTCGAACAATCAATTTGGGGCAGAAAAATAAAGGCCCTTGGGCTCATATGCTTTGGTTTTCATGAACCTATCAAACATTTAGGACAAATAAAATCTCTCCGGACCATATTAAGTTATCAGTGTTTCCTTTTTCACTACGTGATAAAGTAGCATGATGGTTTAATACGTTCCCATTTGGGCATTTTAGTACTTGGGATGATCTTCATCAAGTCTTTATGCATGAATATTTCCACCTTCTGCCATCGCCAAGACCAATAATTCAATTCAAAATTTCCAACAAGTTTCATTGGAATCTTTATTGGAGAAATATATGACATCTATATTTGAGAAATTTATTGGAGATTTCATGGATGTTTTTATGGATGACTTTTCTATTTCAGGAGAGTCATATGAAAAATGTCTGAACAATTTGGAAAAAGTGTTAGAACGGTGCGAGAAGACTTGCCTGGCATTAAGCTACCAAAAATGTCACTGTTTGGTTAAAGAAGGAATTGTGTTAGGGTATAACATTTCAAAAAAAGACATCAAAGTGGATAAAGCTGATATTGAGACAATTAAGAGATTACCCCCACCAACTTCTTTAAAAGCCATTCGATGCTTCCTAGGACACGCTAATTTTTACTAGAGGTTTATAAGAAATTTCTCAAAAATTGCTAAGCCTTTAACATGTCTCTTGGAAAAGGGGACGAAATTCAGTTTTGACAAAGAATGCCTGGATTCTTTCAACACATTGAAGGAGAAGTTGATTACTGCACTAGTTCTAGTGGCTCCTGATTAGTCTAAACCTTTTTGAAATCATGTGTGGTTCTAGCAATTTAGTAGTGGGGGAAATATTGGGAAAAATAGAAGAAAATATTTTCACTTAATCTACTATGCTAGTAAGACATTATTAGGACCATAATTGAACTATACAACCATAGAGAAGGTATTTCTAGCAATTGTTTATGCCCTGGAAAAATTTAAGCTTTATGTAATTTGTCGAAAGTAATTGTCTACACCGACCATTTGGCATTAAGATATTTACTTCAGCAAATTGATACAAAGCCTAGATTATTACACTGGGTTTTACTTTTGCAAGAATTCAACATTCAGATAAGAGATCGGAGAGGGGCAGCTAACCAAGTAGCTGACCACTTTTCTTGATTAGAATCGGAGGTGGCTGAACAATTTGGGAAATTCAAAGTTGATGAGGAATTCCCTTTTGATAAAGTTTTATAGGTTCAAGATAAGACAACTTGGTATGCTGATATCGCCAACTTTCTTGCTAGCAATATCGAGCCTACTATGTTGTCTTCCCATTTCAGAAAGAAACTAAAAAGGGAAGTTGACCATTATTATTGGGAGGACCCATACTTGTTTCGTGTTTGTGCAGATCAAGTGGTTAGAAGATATGTCGATGATGAGGAAGGACGAAAAATCTTAGAGCATTGTTATGCTAGGCCAACTGGAGGTCATCTTTCAGGAAGCATGATTACTAAAAAGGTGTTGGACTGTGGATTCTATTGGCCAATCATTTTTTGAGACACCCACACATTTGTATCCAAATGTGTGACAGATCAAAAACTGGGGAACATTACCAAACATGATGAAATGCTGGTTGCATTATATATTTCTTTGCGAAGTATTTGATGTTTGGGGAATTGATTTCGTAGGTATTTTTCCTAGTTCACATGGTAATAAGTACATTTTGGTAGTGATTGACTATGTCTCAAAATGGGTTATAGCACAAGCATGTCCTAGAAATAATAGCCGCACTAAGAAGTTGTTTTCTAGGTTTGGAGTACCTCGAGTGCTCATAAGTGATCAGGGAATACATTTTTGAAATGACACATTAACTAGAACTCTAGAGAGATATGGTGTCCAACATAAGTAGGGTATTGCTTAGCACCCCCAAACACAAGGCCAAGTTGAAAATGCTAGCAGAGATATTAAGGGAATTCTAGAGAATACAGTTGCTAAAACACGGAAGGATTGGAGTTTGAAGCTGGATGATGCATTATGGATCTTCCGTATAGCATACAAGACCCTGATAGGAACTACTCCTTTCCATTTGATTTATGGGAAGTTATGTCATTTACCCGTTGAGATTGAACATAAGGCATTATAGGTATGTAAAAGGTATGCCTTAATTTGGAAAATGCTGGAAAGGAGAGATTCTATCAACTCAATGAGTTGGATGAATGGAGGATGCTAGCCTTTCATAATAATCACCTATACAAGGAACACATGAAAATATATCATCACGCATATATCAAGAAATCCAAGGAGTTCAAAGAGGGAGATCAAGTGCTCTTATATAATTCCCAGTTGAGATTGTTTCCGCGAAAACTGAAAACAAGATGGTCTGGTCTATCTCAGGTGGTAAAATTTATCCATTAGGACTATTGGACCGTTGAACTCTAAGGAAAAGGTAAGAATTTTAAGGCTGAAGGTCATAGACTGAAAAGGTTTAAGGGAGGGGAAGTATCGTAGGAAAGATCCTCAATGTACCTCTAAGATTGGAAGGTTTTGAAATGAAATCATTTTGGCATCAAGCTAGTAACATTAAAGAAGTGTTGAAAGGGAGACAACCATTAAAATAAGTAATAATGGTGTTAATAATAATAGTAATAGTTAATTTTGGAAGGAATGAAGAATGAGGAGAGATAGCGAGTGTTACTTATCATTGGTTATTTTTGAGATGGCACACCAACGACCCGAGTTCCCTGGGAATTCAACCCACTACACATACTTAGGTCGAGAGATCCCTTTCAGTGGGGATGAGGCTCACAGACGATTTAGAGAGTAGGGATATAGGGGAGAGGTCCATCCCCATATGATTCTCAATGTTAAGGCTTAGATTTATATGGATTATGGGAGGGCATTCATGCTCTACTTGGCAAGTCCAGTTAGTGGAGGTTACTACTTTTTGAGGGCCCTATGGGCCCAGGTTTGATGATTGAGTTTTTGTGCTCTCTTTGATTTTGGAATGAACAGTGTCTTGAGCTGAGGGCGAGTTACATTGGTCTCAACACTCGCATGGTCTTTACATTCAGAGGACATGAGTAAAGTATATTGGTGAGAGATTTGGGTTATCACATAGGATTATACCCGAAGGCCTTTACACAATCTGCAAACTATGGTTCTCAATGTTGAGGCCTTAGAGTTATATGGATTATTGGAGGGCATTCATGCTCTACTTGGTGAGTCCAATTGGAGGAGGTTATTACTTTTTAAGGGTCCCATGAGTCCAGGTTTGACGATTGAGCTTTTGTGCTCTTTTGATTTTGGAACGACCAGCTTCTAGAGCCAAGGGTGAGTCGCATTAGGCCCAACATTCAAATGATTTTTACATTCAGAGAACATGAGTACAATATGTCAGTGAGAGATTTGGGTTATCACATATGATTATAATTGGAGACTTTTACACAATCGGTAGACTTTGATCAACTTGTCAAGGAGTTGGATAATACTTTTGATTATGACAGATTTGGGCATACCCACTCCATCGAAACTTGAGGCATTACGTATAAGGAGTCCACATCTTCATATTGGCGAGAGTCATGCTGGAGGGTCCTGAGTTATGTTTTAAGTATGTCTTATTTTGAACGCCCACAAGGGGCGAACCGAGTAAGCAGAGTGATATCTTCCTCTTTTGGAGTTTACTGGAGCATAGAGAAATAAATCTAGTTGTACTCGTCGCACGCTTCTTCGCCTTCCAGGGGTAGAAAAATGGACACACTATTCAGGCTGGTCCATTGGTGATGTTGTTAGCCCTGTCTCTCATGCCAGCGTATTTAATTGTCAATATGCTCTCACTAAATGATAGTAGGGTCTACGTCACAATGATAAACCTTTAGAATATGAATTTTATTCATTCAGTACCCGAGTCCGAGCCAAAGATAGAGGAGGAGATGAGTGATTATCTGACTCCCGAGTCGCCACATCCGGAGCCGCCTTAGCCTCAGCTACAATCACATGTACATCATTCTTCTACTGAGGCTTCATCGTCTATCATCCGAGCTCTGCATCTCCCAGCTACATGATAGAGTATTATGGTAGGGATTGATCAGCTTGGTTCATCTTTTATAAAGTTTCAGGTGGCGCAGGATTCTTGATGGGAGCAGTGGCAATGGTGGACCACTGCACAGGATGCTCGCTGGCACGCATGGACCATGGCATAGGTGGAGCTCAAGAGAGCACAAGATGACTAGTTTGATAGGATGTACTCGAAGGTGGAGGAAATATGCTTTGCTCAGTTCCCGGATAGACGTCCACCCAGTAGTAGTTCTGGACCTCCTTCTTAGTGTAACTTCCTTATTTTGTACTATTGACTTTTTGTTGTTTGTGTGTACTTGAGACAAGTTTTCTGGATTATGGTTTGGACAGATTGTGCAGATACTTATTGGGAAAGTTCTTGACGCCTTTTTCCCTTAGTTTATCATGTGATGTTTAAATGTCTTGCTTTATTTTATTATTTTTAAATTTCTATTGCTTATTGTTTATTTTTAAGTGTGAAGATAACTTTGTATTTGCATGTGAACATTTTAATTAGAAACTCTAGCTTTCAAACACATTGATCCGCGAGGGCGCAGTTCAATTTGAAGTGTGAGAAGAATAGAGTTTTTGGTAAAACCAATCCTTAGGAATGTTTTACTATATTCTAATTGGGATTAGCTACATGAGCATAATTATCAACCGTATATTTTGAAAATTACATACCCTTAAAAATTTTAAGATTTTGAATTTTTTCTTCTACACTATGTTTTTGCACATATTTCTAGTATTTTGGGTTGGAATGGGAAGTTTGGGGGAAAAATCAGTTAAATCAAATCTTAAATATTCTAAAAAAAAAGGGTCAAGTAATTTTTAAAGCACTCTTTTGAAATCATTTTAGATAGGTGCTCCATTGTTTTCAGAATATGAGCATTTGTTGATCATATAAAAGATCTTTTCAAAATATTAGGGGTTTTCCAAATCAAGTAAAATGAAAGAAACACACTTTGTCAAATATGTAATTAGTCAGAAAGCAATTGATTCTATGTCATTTGATTAGACTTATAACTTTACAAAAAACGAGCATGGATTGTTTAACCAAAAAGCATTTGGTTCGATGTCATTTGATGAGGATAGATAATTTTCGAAAGATTACTATAATAAGTTGTTAGCATAACAAGGATGTGTTTACAAATAACCCCTGTGTATTGAAAAATTCTTTTCTTAAACAACTTTCCAGTTTAGTCTCAAAATTTTATTTGACCTCAGTAAATATTCTTACACTTTGAGTATTTGAAAGAGTTTTTTGCTTATTTTCTTTCTCGGAATCGTGTGAATGATTGGAGTATAAAAATTATGCAGAAATATTGGTTTAATAGAATTAAGTTTCATACATTTTCAAGAATTAAGAGGTGATGATTTTAAAAGTTAAAGTTGATTGCTATGATCATGTAACTATTCTTTCAAAAATATGTAGTTTGAAATAATTTTTTTGTAAATATTTTCTTATCCTAATCCTTTTTGAATAAATAGTTTGTTGCTTGAGGGCAAGCAACGCTTAAGTGTGAGGAATTTTATAAGCTCGTTTCATGCTTATTTTAGGGACTTGTATTTAAAGTGTTTTTGTTATAAATAATTAAATAGTTCAAGGCATATCAATTCTTTTGTTCAAAAATATTTTCAAAATCATGTGAATTGTATAAGCAAGGTCGACTCAAGGTGTAATACAGTAATTAACGCAAAGTAAAGTCAAAATGAATCAAAAAAGAGTACCGGTAAAACATGTCATGAAGCTTGGATAAAAATTAGAAGCTGATGAAGAAAGAAATTGATCAAAATGGAGAAAATTTTCAAAAAATGAAAACAAATTGTCAAAAGGCAAAAAAAAATCTGTAAAGGCGAAAAGGTTGCTAAAGGACCACCGTCCTTTGCTAAGGGATAACAGTCCTTCATGCCTATATATAGGCAATTCAGACTCAATTCTCCCACATCGAAAATTCCCTCTTATTCTTGTTGTTTTCTTCCCTTTAAAAGCTTTTGCCTATTGTATATTAAGGGAAGTTTATAAAAGTTGATTATGTCAGCCATTTGTGTTCACATAGTCTAATATTCTACTTATTATAACAAGTTTTTGTGGTTAATTTTATCTCATAATAAAATTATTATCATGTCTAAATATTATTTCTTGCTATGTTGTAGTATGTTTATTATCATGTGTACTTAATTACTTTAGGATTATGAATTAAAGTAGGAAATTAGATATGTAGGATAATACCATTATTCCAGTATATTTAATTACTTATTTTATACTAGTTGTTTTCAATTGTAGAATAAGAAAATTAATAGATTTGGCCAATTTGTTAATTAATTATTAGAAAACTATAATTTATATTTAATGATATAAATAACAATTTTAGCTGATCACATTGAAGCACACTATTAAACCTAGCGATAGGATTAATCTAGTGAATCAATCTTGACCGGATGATTACTAGTTTTTAAAATAAGTTAATTAAATAGACTGGATAGTAAGTTTAATCTGAAATTATCTATGTCCCGAATTCAATTTATAATTCTTATTTAGATAACTGTCTTAATGTTTATTCAACATATTCAATACATATTCAAATTTAGGGGACTTCCTATACCAATTAGTAAACTTTTCCTAGCTACTTTTAATAGAATACTGTTTTTAGTCAATCTTCGAGAATACGACACGGGAATAAATCGACTTTTCATGAAAAAGATTAACTACCACTAAATTGCTTCATCAATTATCATCATTGCCGAGGATTGACGCAGGAAAATTTTGTTAAAACTTTTAGTTAGCCTAGAAGAAAATTGGTTAGGTCAATTTCCTCGAATTTGTTATTTTTTTCAATTCTTTTTGTAACTACTACATGATTACTCACTCTAAAAGTGCGAGTAACCCTTCTGAGAAATCCAAAAATTTTGACAATCCATTATATTTTGAAGATCGGTTAGATCCAATTAGTCTGAAATATTCACTTAAGGGTTCTGGGAAAGGAGAAAAAGAAGCAAAACTACAAGATTTTGAGAAAGAAGAAGACCCAGAACAACCAATTATTAGACAACCAATGGTTGAGTTAAACAATAGGTAGCGTAGGATGCTACTTCAAGCTATGAGCCCAGTATATACAGAAAAATATCCTATAGGACTCCCCAATATTGATGCTCATGTTCGAAATCAAACCTATCATAATTCAAATGGTCACAAACAAATCAATTTGGGGGGCTTAAAAATGAAGACCCTTGGGTTCATATACTTTGGTATTCATGAACCTGTCAAACATTTAGGGCAAATGGAGTCTCTCAGGACCATATTAAGTTATCATTGTTTCCTTTTTCACTATGCGATAAGGTAGGACGATGGTTTAATACATTTTTGGGTGGACATTTTACTTCTTAGGATGATCTTCATCAAGATTTTATGCATGAATATTTTCCACATGCAATTTGGGATCCTCATTTTGGTCAACCTGCCATCACCAAGATCAAAAATTCAATTCAAAATTTTTGAGAAGTTCCATCAGAATCTTTGAGCGAGGCATGGGAAAGATTCATGGATTTAAGAACCAAATGTTCTCCTACACTCATAGACCCTGCTATTCTAATGTTTTATTTCTACTAAGGACTTCTACTGCCATCAAAGAAGGAACTTGATCATTCTTCAAAGGTCGGTTCTTTTGTTGACATGACACAAGAAGAAAATGAGGAATTAGTTGAGAAGCTCACTTCCAATGCAAAATATTGGTATGATGAACGAGCTATGCCAACTAAATCCAGTCTATATGAGGTAGACCAATTAACAGCGTTCAGGGCAAGTAAGGAAAGTCTAGTAAAAAAAACTATTCAAGAACAACGTAGACCTGTCAACTATCGTCCTAATAGTAACCATCATAGCGAACCAGTGGCTTAAGCTGAAATATATCATCATGACAATTCAAGTTCTCAACAATCCGAACTTGTTCTGTCATATGAATCATGCTTTGAAAAGCATTTGACTTCTCGTTGCCATATTTTGAGGAACAAATTTCTCCCACACCAAGGGAAGTAAATTTGGCACAATATGCAAAAAAGGGAAAGGGACCATCTGAAACCAATAATCAATAAAACCACTAGCATAATGATCCTTTAAGAAATAGTTTTTAATGCAATAATAATTTCAAATAAGGAGTATGAAATAATCAGTGGGAGTCAGATTTTAACTCAGGGGGAATAACCAATATTATGTTCCCCCAAATCAAAGCCAAATGGAAGACCCAACTACTGAATTGAAAAGAATGATGGAAGAAAGGGATCGGAAAAATGATCAAGGAATTCAAAGATTGGAGGAGGCTTTTGAATTAAGTTAGAAAACTAATAAAGAGCTTCTTCGAAAAATGATGGAACAATTGTTGATGTGTCAACTAGGAACTTTTCTCGATGAAACTGAACCCAATCCTCGTGAACACATTAATGTCATTACACTGAGGAGTGAGAAAGGTTCAAGGGCCAAAGAAGATTATGAAGCCAACACCGAAGGCAGGTAGGGTTAAGCTGGTTACAAAAGAAGATAAGGGAAAGAAAGAACAAAGAAAGTAGAAAGAACCATCCTCGGCCCAACAATCTAATAAAAATCCCATTGCAGAGAAAGTAACCATTCCTTTTCCTTCGAGGGTGAAAAAAAATGACGATTCAAAGTCCTTTCAGAAATTTCTAGAAATCATGGGCCAAGTTGAGCTTAAATTGACCCTCTTGAATGTTGTGACAGAAATGCCAAAATATGTTAAGTTCTTGAAAGATTTGGTTACTCATAAGAGGGATTAGGAGGATGTTGCAATTGTCAACTTAAATGCAAAACATTCTGCATTTATGCTCCAGTAGTTACCTAAAAAATGCCAAGATCCAGGGAGGTTCACCATTCCCTGTTCTAATTACAACATTCACTTTAAACAGGCGTTGGCAGATTTGGGTGCAAGCATTCATTTAATGTCGGCATCGATTATGGAACGATCAAGAATTGTGAAATTAAAACTTATATGGATTTGTATTCAATTAGCGAATAGTTTTATTCATTATCCTCGGGCATAATTGAATACATATACGTGAAGGTTGATAAACTCATATTTCATGCTGATTTCGCCATCCTGGAAATGAAGGAAGATTCAAAAATGCTATTAATTTTAGGGCGACCATTTCTAGCAACTGCTAAGGCATTGATTAATATTCATGATGGTGAAATGATATTTAAGGTTGGAGAGAATGAATGCACCTTCAAGCTAACCGATCTGATGGACAAGTCTCCAGACCCCACAGAATTTTGTCATTTGATAAAAATCATACGAGACAAAGGGTCGATTGAAATGATTTTTAGGTTGAATACAAATTTGAAGAATGAAGGAGGTAGGTGTGAGGAAGTTCAGGAAAAAAAATTGAAAATGCTAAGCTTAAGGGATCAGATTCTTTAAAATTGAAGCCACTTCTTAACCATCTTAAATATGCATTTTTAGATGAAAAGAGGCAATGTCCTTTTGTAATTGCATCAGAATTGACTGTAGAACAGAAAAATGAACTATTATCAGTTCTTGGGTGACACAAACAAGCATTTGCTTGGTAATTAGAGGATATTCAAGGAATAAGCCCTACTTTTGGTTATGATAAATTTTGGCATACGCACTCCATCGACACTCGAGGCTTTAGGTATAAGGAGTCCACATAACCATATTGGCGAGAGCTAGGTTGGAGCGTCCTGAGCTATGTTTGGAGTATGTCTTACTTCGAACGCCCACAAGGGGCGAACCGGGTAAGCAAGAGTGATATATTCTCTTCTTCTGGAGTTTGGTGGAGCATAGAGAAGTAAATCTAGTTGTATTTGTCGTATGCTTCTTTGCCTCCCAAGGGTCGAAGAATAGACACACTATTTAGGCTAATCCACTAGTGACGTTGTTAGCCTTGTCTCTCATGTCAGATCATCTAATTGTCGATATGCTCTCACTAAATGATAGTATTGTCCACTTCACAACAACAAACGTTTAGAATATGCATTTTGTTCATTCGATACTCGAGTTTGAGTTAGAGACAGAGGAGGAGATGAGTGATCATCCAGTGCCCGAGCAGCCATATCCGAAGCTGACTCAGCCTCAACTATAGTCATATGCATATCATTCTTCTTCCGAGACTTCGTCGTCTACCACTCGAGCTCCACATCGCCCAGTTATATGACAAAGTATGATGGAAGGGATTGATGAGCTTGGTTTATCTTTTAAATCACTTCAGGTTATACAAGATGCTCAAAAGGAGCAGTGGTAGTAGTGGACCACTGTGCAGGATGCTCACTGGCAGGCGTGGACCACGACACAGGTGGAGCGCTAGAGAGCACAAGATGACCAATTTGACAGGATGTACTCGAAGGTGGAGAAAATGTACTTTACTCAGTTCCCGGATAGACGTCCACACAGTAGTAGTTCTGGACCTCCTTCTTAGGGTAACTTCCTTATTTTGTACTTTTGACTTTTTGTTATTTGTGTGTACTTGAGACAGGTTTTCTGGATTGTGATTTGTACAAACTATGCGGATATTTATTGGGGAAGTTCTTGATGCCCTTTTCCCTTATTTTGTTGTGTGATGTTTAAATATCTTTCTTTATTTTATTATTTTTAAACTTCTATTTCTTATTGTTTATTTTAAAATGTGAGCATAACTTTGTATTTGCGTGTGAATGTTTTAACTAGAAACTCTAGTTTTCAAACACATCTATCCGCGAGGGTGTGGTTCACTTAAAGTGTAAGAAGAACAGAGTTTCTGGTAAAAATAATCCTTAGGAATGTTTCACTCTATACTAATTGGGATTAGTTACATGAGCATAATCATCAACTGTATATTTTGAAAATTACATCTTGATTAAAAATTTTAAGATTTTGAACTTTTTTCTTCTACACTATCTCTTTGCACATATGTCACAGCACATCCCCGAGGCCATGACTCGTGCCGACTAGGCACTTAAACCAATATTAACTCGCTAAACCACAACTTAAAGTCTAAGAATTCTACCAAAATGTCGGCAAAGTTTCCTCTATTTTTATGCCCTATCCTCACCTGCAGCAGCTCCCAGAATGTACAAACAGCACATATGCACACACACACATATATATATACACTAATGCGGGCCGACAAGGTCTCCGCTGCGGTCCTGCCGCCTAATAATCATGTCATACATACAGTAATGTGGTCCTGCTGCCTGATCAGGTATCATATACATATAATAGACCATGTGCTCAAGTATATCTCACATACCCAATACCCACTAGCATCCATAGACCTCTAGACATATATACTGAACAGTACGTGCACATACACAACACAATTACAGAACATGAGAAGCTACCAATAGCTGGCTCCAGAAATAAAGAGGGGCACTGCAGCTGAAACTGGAGATCCTAGACAAGAGGGTCTCGCACTTGCTCATCGATACCTGCGGGCATGAAATGCAGCCCCCGAAAGAAAGGGGTCAGCACAGAATACGTACTGAATATGTAAAGTGGTAAAAGCAGATATGAATGATAAAATAAAGTAGAAGTACAACTGGAAGAGGCGTAACACATACCTATGTCAAAAATACTCCTTTAAGATAAAAGCTCATATATGCATGTCGGACTGGGAAGATAGCGGCCCCTGAATGCGCACCATGCAAGTACACAACACTGGGAAGATTCAGATAATAGAAATCTTCATCACAAGCCCCATCTGTAGTAGAAGTGAGCTACAGGCGTTACGTATCGCCGTCCCTATAGTCACGTCATGGGGTAGATGTAATATAAGTGAAACACAAGCATTATGTATCGCCGTCCCTGCGTTCACTTTGAGGTGAGAAACAGGCGTTACGTATCGCCGTCCCTGTAGCCATGTCATAGGATAGATGTAGTAAAAGTGAAATACAGGCGTTATGTATCGTCGTCCCTGCATTCACTTTATAGGACAAGTGAGTCACAGGCATTACGTATCGTCGTCCCTGCGCCCACATATCATAACATCATCATATCCTGCTGTGGTCCCCACACTTTGGAAATTATACCTAAATACACTTAGTTATACTTGCG
>JAOTQJ010183122.1:0-22819 GCA_025642045.1 Solanum sejunctum | reverse complement strand
CAATAATATAATATGAAATTCAAGTGAAAACATAATTAAATCCACATTTAAAATCATAATATAATCACCCATGCATAACCAAGCTTTGAAAAGGGACATGCATATTGATAATTTCATGAACTCAATGTAAATCATCATAATAGGGCTGAAAGTAACTTAAAATCACGAATAAAGTATAGCCCACACATCAATTTAATTTAGTAAATCAAAATAATTAAAACCCATATTCAAAGAGAGCTTAAGTTCATAAAAAGTTGCTTGAAAATATTTGGGTCTCTTTGGATGGAAAGAACCAATGATCAAGCCCACATACCTTGACCCAATGAAGAAATCCCAAGAGAAATTTGAAGAAGAATTAAATTTGACTTGATTCCCCAAGTTTGAATCCACAAGAGTTCTTTACAATAGATTTTAGACTGATTTAAGGGAATTTGTCTTGGATGATGGTTTAGAATTAGTGTCAGAGGAGTTTAGGAATGTAAAGGGGGGTTAAAAGGTCTTAAAAATCCTTGGGGATGGGCCAATATATCAAAAGTACCTCACTAAAATGCCCCTTTAAATTTACCCGTAACTTCTCACTCCTAGCTTCACAGGTCGTGAAGCTCTTCACGGTCCGTAAAGGCGCTCCCATCTAGCCCAGACAAATTTTTTGAAAAAAGGCATAACTTCTTCATCCAAACTCCAAATTAGGTGAAACCGAATACGTTGGAAAGCTAATTCAAGGATCTTTAATTTGATAGGTTATAATACACCCAGTTCATTTTGTTCTAGGGGATATGCCCATTTAAATTTGACCCTTCCCGAAAAGGCCACACGGCCCGTGAACCATCACATAGCTCGTGAAGGTGGCCGTGTGACTATATTTGGCTCCCAACATTGATGTTTCAAGCTCAAGGACATCACACAGTCCTCCATACAGTCCGTGAAGTGTCTCATAAGCCGTGTAGGGTTTAACTGTGATGTGTCTTAGCCCGAAACTCCACTCCAAGGCAACACACTCAAATTTCTGGCCAACTATCACTTTAGTGGAGGCCACACGAGCTGTGTGAACTCACACGAACTGTGTATTCTCGGTTGAGGTGACACTTGGTTCAACTTTTGCCAAAAATAAAAATTTCAAGCTCTGATAAAGTCATACAAAGTCTAGGTCCTTACATTATCCCACTTAACTCCACTGATCGATTCATCCCTACGAACACCACTATCATTTTGGCCACCAAGCTCTTCGAGATGAATGGGATCCAACTCATTAGCTGTAAAACTAAGATTCTTTAACTTGTACTAAGAATATAAAGTTAGTATTAGAAACTACATTAAGAAGAAAAACTAATTGTCATTTTCAAAAAAGATATTACTTGACTGTCACCATCTGTCAACATTCCTTTTTTCAAATGTTCAAATCTTTCTCTTATTAACACTCCAATTAAACATACAAGGAGTACTAGTACATCGAGAACTACAACTGTCCATTCCACCTGATTGGATCATTCATAAAAAAAAATTACAAAGCCAGAGGGAATCCAAAAAATGAACATAATTAGGATACTTTGCCATTTTAAAAGTTATAGAATCCCTCAACTCAAAAAAAAAAAACATAACCCCAAGGATACAGAGTATACTTGCTAGACTCAACCAACAAGAAGTGATCTTTCAGGACAACTGATTTACTGGAATGGATGAGAGTATAAATGTACTAATGAAGTAAATGTTATACATATCATAAAGATGCATGCTCAGGATTAATTAAGCCTTCCTCCTTGAAAACTGTAATAAGTTATTTTTATGGACATACATATCTTTGAAATTAGGGAAATATGTATCAATGAGTTTTGATGGGCCATCCAAGTCATGAACAAAATCATCAACGTACCACACCTATAATCTGTAACACTCTTAAATTAACGAAGGCTAAAATGTACAACCGTACCATTAAATTTGAAAGTGAATGTGTCTGGATGATCACTCTTTAACTCATTGTGAACCAATTCCTTAATCAACTTAGCATTTCAAATGTGGCAAATCAAGCATATTACCAAATGGGGATTCTTTAAACAAGTGCAACATTTGGATTTAGATAAACGTCCTTTAATCCCACCAAAAACATCAAAATTTGTGTAACACAACCAGAGAGATAATGAGGTCTTTGTCTAAAAAAATAAAAAAGAAAATACACATTTAGCAATTAGGAACTAAAAAAATTACAGAAAACACAATTCTAATGAATAAAAAAATAAAAAATTTAAAAACTAAAAATATTTGTGACATGATTTAGGAGCTTTGCCACTTTTTTCATGACCCAGACCTAGGACCTAGGAGTGACATGGCAAATGAGAACCCGTATGTCCTACACAAGCCTTAAAATATACATACTCACATCAACGGTTTGGCAGCATAATTGAAAATCAAACACATAATTCTAAGGGACGAGAGAATAGGACTCAAGCTATGGGAATGTCATAGGGAGTGGGAGTAACGTGAATTTACAAAACACGTAGCACATAAATACTAAGGGGCGAGTAAATATAACTTACTCTATTGGGGCAATTTGGGACTTAAGATCTTTCACATCATACATATAACCATATCATAAAGCTCATAACCAATCCACATAATGATAACCAATAGGTAGCCCAAGCTATAAATATAATCTCCAATCGTAACACTTAGCATATAATCGTAAAGGAGTTTACAAGATATTCAATAATGCATCTAGTCATAAGATAGGACAGGGGCCAAGACATACCCGGGCTCACCCTCAAAGTAAACAACATAAGTAAATCATAAGGTAGAGGAAAGGTAGTTTGTCCTTAGAAGATAAGACTCACCACAACAAGCAAAGCTCAAGTTCCAAGCAAGACGTAGTCCAATGGATGAATGTAGTCCCGATCCCTACATAGTTAGATCATGTAGGAAAAAGTATGTGTTAGTACGTTTGAATGTACTAAATATATAGGTACACAATGCATATGACTTACCAAACGAGCATTCAATGTTAGATGACAAGGGCACATAATATAGAAAGAGATATATAGCAAAAAGTGTAGTATAGATATGTCATTAAACCAATAATACATGAAATGTACAATATTCAGATATAGTGAGGATGGACTATAACCGACAAACCAAACTCATGTGAGCTATTACATGAGTTAGTCTAATGAAGACCTCTCATCCATAGGAGATGATTACTTGCCAAGGGTAATCTACATCACATCTTATGACCCAGTCACTTTGGTGGATGGACACCTTCCTTACGACCTAGTCATTTTAGAAGGATTTCCAATATGAATTATATCAATAAATGAATAACTATCCCTAATGGCCTGGTCATTTTGGTAATAACTACTATTCATATGTTGTTGTTCAAGGAAAGGGAAAAGACCCTCAAAAATTGCCCTGATGCCCCCAATCCATTGGTGTTAAGTCAATACATCCCATGAAAATACTTATACATATACATGCTTTCAAAAGAGGCAATAGCCATTTCAAATCCTTTCAATACACATTTAGGCTCAAAAGCCAAATCATAATACATAATAATGATACTCATGCATAAGAATAACTCATGCACATGACAACATAGTGCAAGCACCCAATATGCTCAAAGAGCCAATAACAATAGACATTTATGTGATCACATTCATGCCATAACCAATATCTTTATAAAAATCATTTACATAGACATAATTGGGCTAAATCTACTTTATAATTTTTATAAAATTCGATGATCATTAATGCATATGCTATGAATGAGATGAGAATTGCATAGGTAACATAGTTCCAAGCTTTAATAAACAATACATTAGGAAATTCAAGTAAAGACATAAGTGAAATTCACATTTAGATCACAATATAGATTATCCATCCACAAATCAAGCTTTAAAGGGGATATGAACTTTCATAACTTCATAAATTCAATATAATTCATCATATTAGGGCTTAAATCAACTTAAAATCGTCAAATAACCATAGCCCATACTTCAATTAACTTAATAAACAATAATTTTCAAAACCCAAATTTAAATTAAGCAAAATTTCATGAAATTCAAGTAAAAAGAGTTTGGTCTTCTTGGTTGAAAGGGACCAAGAATAAAAACCACATATCTTATCTAATAAAGAAGATTCAAGAAGAATTTTTGTGAAGAAAAAGCCCGTCCATAATCCCTGATTGATGTTGATGTTCACGCTCCAATAAGAAAGCGATCGTTGTTAGCAATTAACCTAACCAAGAGTTAGAGTCGAATCCACAAGGAATACAGGGCCTGACTACAAGAATCCACTACTAATCATATCAAGCATAATAACTAAAATCTCTAAATAGAGGGTTTTTTTGTGAAATCAAGAACAAGTACAATAAACACTACTAATATGCGAGGAAACACTCAATTTTGGGGAAAACTTAGGGATTGTGTTCACCATTGATTGTTGATTCAATTTCCCTAGGCACCATAATTACAATTGGAAATTCGTATGCAGGATGGTAACTTAGGTTCTTCTAGCTCCCTTGTGAAGCTGAAGGTCGAATTTCACCATGGAACTTGATCAGCCACCATGGCATGCCAACTAACCATTACCAATTATCCCAGTCAACCTCCCCTTTATCAGGTTTGGTTGATTAAACAAGAATACATCAATAGAATCCTGTCATCTACTTTCCTTTTCCTATTCATCACTACCTTGGTCGGGCTAGTGATAGTAGGTGGGGTTGGTGTTGGCCACCACAAAACTACAATCATAATGAAGGAAAATAGACAATACATGCAAACCCCAATTGTAGAAATACAAGAAACCTAGGTTATTTCAAGTCAACTAAACATGATTCCCATAACTCCAAGTTGTGGGTGCTTAGCTACTCATGGCTAAGGCAAAACAAGCAAAAATGCATATACAAGATATAAATGAAAGATTTACCAAAACACTTGAAGAGTGTAGCCACCACAAGCTGCAAATCCAAAAGCTTGATTGATCAACAATGAGTACAAAGCAAGATTTGCAATCCCCAAAAAGTATTTTCAAAGAGAAAATAATAAACTAATCTAAAACCCTAAAATATTCTTGAGAGAATATTCAAACACAAGTTCTATCCTAAGAAATTTGGAATCTCCCATCCTCCTCTAAGAAAAAGACTAACTTAAGATATTTATAGTATTTACAAGTAAATTCTAAAATTACACAGAAAAGATAGCTGGCAGTTGGTATGCCTTGCAGGTAAGACTCATAGGGTGACCTACGAGTCATAGTTAGGGTCTCGTATCATGTTCTTGGCATCTTGGACTAAACTAGTATGAACCACAGGTATGAGTCATTGCTTGAGCTACGACTCCTATGTTCTTCTAGTAGTATTGGCCTTCAGTTTTTGGTGAAACCTTTTTGGCTCTCTCATTCTTGCCACAAGTCCACCTATATGAGTCGTAGTGCAACTTACGACTCATAGGCTAGCCTCGTAAGGGTGACCTCTACTTAGCAGATTTCTCAATTTTGGTCTCTGATTTCTGCTATGACACACGCTATGGCTCGTAACTTGGGCTACGAACTCGTAGGTGTGCTTATATCTTTTGTGCTTCAGCAAAATCTGTAACTTTTCTTCAAAATCATGTCAACCTAACTTTTCTTTAAAAACAACAAAAAAATACATAAAAACTATAAAAAGACACATTAAGAACTCAAAAAATCCCTAATTTTAGGCATCAAATGTGTTGTATTTTGCAGCACATCAACACCCTCAACTTAGAATTGTTGTTTCTCCTCAAGCGACGACTCAATCTATGCAAACAAAGAGAACTACATAGCAGCTATAGTAATGGCATATACAATAACTCTTATGATTCAGCTACCCAACTACCATTTTCAAAACAGGATTGCAATGTTATTAGGCAAAAACAGAACAGAATGAGATACCTGGCAATCCAACTATGACAAGCTAAGGAGCATCAACCATCCACAATCGCTGGTATAGTCATATGCTACTCAAGTAGTGAAAATACCCTCACTAAAAAGAAGTCTCTCATACTTACTCAAAAAGTATTTAGAATTCAGGGACTGAGGAAGCATTCTCATTCTCACAATCGAAATTCATGCATAATAACTAACACAATAGGCTTGCTTCTATACTCATCTTCAAGCTTGATAATAAAGTGGATTTGGATAACTTTAGGACTTATGGGCTTGTAACATAGGTTTAGGGGGCTTTGGTATGACATTTTAGGTAAGTAGTGACTAAAAGTTGTCCTTGAACCATGTTTACTAACATTTTTTACTTTCTTAAACCTACGTTTTTCAATAAATCCATCCTTATTCAATTATTTTTGAACTTTTTGAGTGCTTTCTTTCTCTTTTTTAGTTGTACCTCAATTTCAAACTCTTTTTTTGGATACTTTTTCACAACTCAAGGAACTTTTCTTTCTATTTTTCTTCACTCGGTTCATGCTTTTTCATTTCTTGCTTGATTTCCCAACTAATCATCTTATTATTATTACTTTACCATAATAAGAGCCACCCTCAACTTAGGATTTTAGCCTCAGGTGAAGTACACGATATCTAAGCCTCAAACCAGGGCCACCAACTGCAACCACTCTCAACTTAGGCTTTTGGCCTCAATTAAGGTTCACATGTTCAAGGATAGACCAGGTCCAATATCAAGGTATTTCATCAAACAAGGTTAAGTTAGCAAAGTGTCAAGAAAGAATAAGTATATGAGAAGCTGAAAAATTAGGAACAAGGGATTCACTCATTCATTTGGTGGGTCATTTAGGCCAAGTACACGATATCTAAGCCTCAAACCAGGGCCACCAACTGCAACCACTCTCAACTTAGGCTTTTGGCCTCAATTAAGGTTCACATGTTCAAGGATAGACCAGGGCCAATATCAAGGTATTTCATCAAACAAGGTTAAGTTAGCAAAGTGTCAAGAAAGAATAAGTATATAAGAAGCTGAAAAATTAGGAACAAGGGATTCACTCATTCATCTGGTGGGTTATTTAGGCCAAAAGTGGGTTCACTCAAAGAACAAAGGCCTAATATCCTTTCCATATCCATCGCATCACCAAACCAATCTTAGAGTACTAAGGCAAGTTTTGAGTCCATAAAAGATGCATGAATATAACAAAATAAGCTCACCACACTCATGGTATTGCATCCACAATAAAGTATAGACTCACAGATCTTGATTTTAGCCTCAACTTACCTTCACAATATCAGAAAAAATATTATCAAATATTGAAAAATGTATGAACGCATCAACAACCACAATCTCAAAAATTTTGAGGGTACTCAATTTTTTCAAAACTTCAAAACGTAATTAACAACTATGTATATGCCAACAGATAACATTGTTATGAATTTACACCTTATCTATACTACTTAAGCATGTCAGTTCAATAGAAAATTAAACACCTAAAAGGAAAAAGAAGCACGACAACAAAATCTTGGGATCAAAAAAAGGTGAAGTTATGGACTCAAGGCTACTCAGAATTCACCTTGATCCATAGCTTCCCACTCCACACCAAAAATAGGATAATTAGTCCTCAAAGTAAAGACAAGAACGAAAACAAGACACGATAATATAGAAATATATACATACATACAGTAAAAACCAAAAATTAACATACAAAATATAAGTAAAAATAACATCCAACATAAAAAATATTTAAACACATCTTAAAACCAACATAATAAAGAGATCATCTAATAAAAGAACAAAGTATCCATCATTACAAAATAAAAACTAGGGTCAAAAGAAGTGAAATATCATGGTGGCTCAAGCACTGGTCTTTGGCTAGTTTGTGGGGTTTTGGGGCACCATCTCCTCCTTAACAATCCATAAGCTACCCTCTCCAGGTAGGGTGGGGTGCTCCTGATCTCTCTGAATAACCACCAACAATAGTGACTCCTGCACCACCTTCTCAGGTATAACCTCCTTCTCTGGCCACAGCCGCTTCTAAGCTGGCTCTGGGTCAGCATCATACTCAAGGGGTCTCTTCCCACGGACGTCTATATGGTTATCTAGCCAATTATCTCTAGGACTACAACAGGAGATACCAACATCTGCAATAATTCGGCCTAAAACTTGGCCAACTCCTCAGTCACAGCACTCGTGTCAACAGGCCAAACTCCCTCAAGTCTTCGTTATACTCCCACCTCAAAGGCATCTACTCGGGCATCCATTGTCCTAACTCTCTCATCTACCAAATCATGGGCAAATACCTTCATCCTCTCCTTGGAGTTTCGTACAGTCTGGTTAACTCAAGTTTTGACTCGTGTAAATAGAGCTTATAGTCAGGACTCCACCATCCCTACCTTGTATAATAATGACTAAAAAAGAATAGCAGAAGTAAAAGAATCAACCTGTAATGAAGTTGCTGCTGGCGTCGGAGTATTGGAGGATAGTGTGGACTCAATCTCCCCAGCTAGCGTGGGATCTAGAGAAACTGAGGTAGCATCGGTAGCAACTTGAGGTGCAGTCTAAGGCGGAGCCTCTACAAGGAATGGCTCTGAAATAGGAAGAGTTGCTCGTGGCAAGATCGGCGGGTTTTCATCAGCCTTTATTAGTCTATGATCCATGGTGCAGGTAGCCTCTATGTTTTAGTCCTGGTAGTGGTCAATAGGAACACCTATTGTACTATACAAACGATGAATCAACATAAGGAATGACAGTGAGGTATTCATTTGGACAACTGCCTCATGGATCTGCTCTAAGATAATCTGGCCTAGTCTATCTCATAACTAGCTAAAATGTTGGCTAATAACACAGCTCTCTCCAAAGTGATCACATTATCCATGAAAGTGGGCCAGATATGCCAATGGATAATGGACCACTAAAACTTGGCGTGGAAAGAGAGGTGGGCCTTCACTATTGGATCAACGTGGTTTGTAACCCATGATCCTCCTCAAAATCTAGCTAGGAATCCACTATAGAAGCTCTGTCCTGGCCTTGATGTCCATCCCAGTCACTATTTTCCTCATCTTATCAATGCGGCCATCAAATTCTGCGGTAGACTGAGGTGCTCTGTAAGTGGGCCTAAATAGGACCTAGTGAATAGTCTCCTTGGAAAGAGGAACTCTTCTACCCCTGACTGGCACCACCTGTAACCTCGGCGGCTCGATCGGCTTCTTATTCTTCGGTAATCCTCGGTGGAGTGTAGCAAAATAAGCTGCAAAAAAGTCATAAACTACGAAGGGGGCATACTTGCCAGCTGTTGTGTGGTCCATCATAGCTTATGTCTATCTAACATTGAATCCAACCCAGGCACTTTACCCAATCTCGAGTCGTTCAGTCTCAATTCTTCATGGAATTGTCGTACCTGTTTGCCTTATCCCTTGGGCTCTAAACCCTGATCATGTATATCCTTCATCCATGGGACACACTATCTATAGTTGGTTGGGGGTTGAGACTAAACTTCTTCCTGCTAAGTTTGGGAAGGGCTCTCCGACTTCAATTCTGACCCGGAGTGTAAGGGGGTCATTTATGGTAAGCTACTATCCGATCCGTCCCTGTTACCTTATTGTTCCTGCTCTTCAGACTGGATGGAACTGCTAACTTCTATGGGCATATGTGCTGCAAGTGCCTGGGTCTGGGGTCTATTGGCTTCAGGGTCTACCCTGACTTTGTGGACTTCCACAGAGCCCTTAGAATGCTCTGTCTCGGAGTATTCATCCATCAACCTCCGTTAGAGAGTTTGAATCATACGTTTGTCCTTTGGGGGCATTATATCTGCAAATCAACTAATAACCCACATGAAGATGCCTGAACTAGCAAATCACATAACAAAGAACAAAGAACAAAAATGATGATAATTTAAAATAAGAAAATCTCTTATGCAGTAGCAGGTTTTGTAGATACGGGTGCAGTTATGACTTATAGGGTACCTATAAGTCATTTACTAGACTTGTGGAACCATAAGTCTTACAGAAATGCCTTCTGATCTCAGATACGAGGCATAATTATGACTCATAGAGGGACCTATGAGTCATAGTCTGGCTCATACCCATTTCTAGAAACATTTTTAAGAACTCAGATAAGCTTATAAGACCCTCACCATGAGTCGTAGCAGACACTACGAGTCATATGTTGGTCTCGTATAAGAAATATGGAGGACAGATGACTAGTGCTTCCTATGAGGGACCTCTATGACTCATAGCGGAACTTACAAGACATAGGAGTTCCTCATAACTGAACATAGAAAGCACCTTTAGTGCCTATCATTTTCCTACTCGAAACCAAATACATAATTCAAATTTTTGGGCACATAAAAGCAATATAAAATAATTGGCACATAAGCAATCTCACAATGACATAAGAAATTCAGAAAAAACATCATCCCTAAGAATCATAATCAATTCAACATTATGTCAGGCCTACCTAAAGCAAAACAATTTTTAAGCTCACTCTTGAATTCGACAGGGCATTCAATAGAACCATTAAAACCATTTCAATCTAGGCCCACAGGTTAAAACATAAGAAATAGACCCACACCAACCAAGTTCCATCTCTAAAAATATTAAGATCAATGCTTAGGCAACATATAGGCATTACACTCAATGGATTAAACATTTACACAACACCATCTGCACAAGAATTTCTAACAAGATTCAATTCATCACAACATCCTTCAAGGCACACCAACCCTAAGTTTTTTAAGTTTATATCAAAATATCATAAAATGTGCTTGAAAATTTATGGTTAAGCACATACACATTCTCTATAGCATAACTCACCACAATAGTGCATTAAGATTAACCAAGAAACTTACCAAATTGAAGAAGAAGTGGAGTAATTCACAGTAGATGGAAAAACAAGTCAAAACCCTAGAAAATAAAGTCCTTGCCGGAATCTTGGCTAGAAAATAACGTAGATGGCTGGGATTTTGATCATAAAAATGATTTGAATATTAATAAAGGGTTTTTTTGTCGTTTTAGTGCTCGTAAAATAGATTTCAGGGGTCAAATTTTATTTTGACCCCCTCTTAAATGAAATCGAGTCAGTTTTTTTTTAAAAGCTGCAGATCGAGGCTATGAGACCCCAACTATGAGTTGTAGGGTGTCCTACGATTCATAGGTCCTGGCCTCATAGTAGACCCTATACTAGCAAGAATTAAGAATTCATACCTAGGCACTACGAACCCCACTTACGACTCGTAGGAGACCCAACAAGGTGTAAGGTTGGCTCATCGTCTACGTGCAAATTCCTAATACTCACTGTTTCCCTTTATAAGCATGACCATGAGTCATAATGGATACTATGACTCATAGGTCTGATCGAAGAGGCTGCTCCAGCTGTCATTTTTCAAATTTTCAGTTTCTCCATTATTTCCTGCAAACCAAGTCTCAAAGCACAACAATCTTCAAAAATATTACGACTGCATCAATGTCTTTCACATAAAAAGACATCAGACCTTCTACCTAAGAATCTCAACAACCAAAAAATACTTAAAACAAACCAACAATTAACAATAATGCTTGGGTTTCCTCCCAAGAAGTACCTTGTTAAATATCATGGCTCGACTTTATCATCGTCCTTCATCAACTGTCCTCAAGGGTTCACACCTCACTCTTGAACTCGTCTAAGCGCTTCATAGATTGGTGAATATCAAACACTACCTCTGCAACATTAACCCTAAACCACATTTGACCTGAATCCATATCCACTAGGGCACTCCCAGTGGTCAGAAATGGTCTCCCCAAGATGATGGGCACTTCAAAATCAACTTTGCAGTCAAGGATAACAAAATCCATTGGAAAGATAAATTTATCAACTTTAACAAGCACATCCAAAAGGATTCCCTCAGGCTTTTTAATGGTTTGATCCCTCATAAGCAATATCATTCTTGTCGGGGTAGGAGTATAAAGGGTAAGCTTTGTTAATATAGCAGGAGGAATTAGATTGATACTCGCTCCTAAGTCATACAATGCTCCTGCGAACACAACATCAACAATGGGCAAGGGATGGTGAATGCACTGGGGTCCTCTCATTTTTGCACAAAGCATTTGGTCATAATCACACTACATTGTTGGAGTTCTTGTGAGAACTCTTGCCTCAAAGTGTGCTTCGTGGTCACCAAATCCTTCATGTACTTGGCATACCCAGGCATTTTCTCCAAGGACTCTAGAAGGGGAATATTGATATAGAGTTGCCTCAATATCGAGAGGAAGTGCTTGAATTTGCCCTTCTTTTCCTTTATCTTAAGCCTTTGAGGGAAAGGAGAGCGAGTTTGGGAATTGATTTCAATTTCTCGTGCTCCCTTGCCTCTTCTTGTTGCATCCCAACAACCTTTGGATATTTTTCCTCTACCATGACTTCACCAGCCAGAATATTCTCATCAACTTCATCCACAAGTATCGGTGTATGGGGATCTATGGTTTTCTTGCCAATTCAGTTCATGACCGCTATGAAATACCCTTTCTTTTTAGGATTTTGAGCTGTATTGGTTGGTAAGGTTCTCTTTCGGCATTGGTTCAACTGTGCAGAAACTTGTCTAAATTATTGTTCAAATTGCTTAATCACCACCGAGTGAGACTCTATTTTTTGGTTAATACATGAAATATCCACTTTCATTCCCTTTACAGTCTTATCTTGGTGGTCGGCTTGCTTCAACAGCTTTTCGAATATCTTTTCTATTCTAGAGTTGATTGATATGGCATCACGATTGTGAGGTGTCACATAAGGACCATTCCTATAGCCCTCTATTCTTCCCTATTTTGCTTCTGGCACTCTCTCTCTCTCATAATATCTGTCTCGGTTGTCTCTATGCACTCTATTATGGTTGAAGTTCCGACCTTGACTCCCGAACCCTTGCTCTAATAGTCTAAATTGGACCCTTGGGTGTTATTCCTAAAACCCACCACTTGGTTTCTTAAAGAACATGCATCCTCATCAAAGAATGGATCATCATAGGTAGGAGCCTTTGGAGGTTGTTGAGTGACTGCCTTGGCACTTGCCTGATTTTGCTTTAAAATCAAGTCCATACTTGTGCTAAGTTGAGCAAGTTGCTCTATGATCTCTTCATTTACCTTTGCTTGCTCATTATTGGTGGTCAATACACAAGAATATTTCATCATACCTCGCTCCCTGTTGCCCCCATGTGTTATTTGTTTTGACTATTTGCTCCATTCTTGTGGCTATCAATGCAAAAGGTTAGTCAAGGAACATGCCTCACATGATTGTGTTGGCACAAGATTGACTATTCTAGTCAAATGCTTGAATGAAAATCTCGACCAAAGCATCATCAACAATCTTCTGATCGGGGACCATCCTTAAGCATTTAGTGAACCTCTCTCCTATTGTGCTAATAGAGTCACCTGACAGTTGATCAACGTTGTTTATTTGGTCTTTGAGCATCAACTTTTTAGATCTTGGAAAATGTCTTTCAAGGAATACTCTCTGAAGCTCACCCTAACTTGTAATAGTGCCCGGAGGAAGCTTAGACAATCATACAGCTGCATTGCCAGTCAGTGATAGTGGAAACACCCTTAAACCAGCAGCATTAGAGAAAGATTTTGTGTAACCATGACACTCTTGCAAGCAAACACCATATTTTGGAGATGCCAGTGGGGATCCTCCAATTGTAGCCCTATAAATAGTCCATAGTTTTGAAGCATTAGGACCAATCGTCTCGATACCATGAATTTAATATCTGCTGACAATGGAGGCAGTACTATGGCACCAGTAACGTCTATAGCCAAATCGACATTGATTCCACCCATAAGCATTTTTATTGAAATACCCCAATTGTGGCTTGTTACCCCTAGTTTGTGAATTCTCCTCTCTACCCATATCCTTATTTGTATTCATATCCTCCTCAACCTCGATATCCTAATTCACGTGAGCCATTTTTCTTGGTTGTCGATGGATCTCCAAATTGAGTAGAGCTAACGAATTGCCTTGACTCCTAGTATTAGGCAGACAACCTAATACACCCTACAAATAAAATCAAACAACAAAAACAAAAATAAAAGTAAAATACAATAGATTCTAGAAGTCAATACTAGAACTCAAAAATAGTGAATTCAAGTCAAAACCTGTCGTATTCCCTGGCAACGGTGCCATAATTTTTGACTGCTCTTGATGTTCATGCTACAATAAGAAAGTGGTCACTATCAGCAATTACACTAACCTAAGGTTAGGGTCAAATTCACGGGGAATAAGGGGTCTGACTACAACAATCCACTACTAATCATTCCAAGCATAAATAACTAAAATCTCTAAATGGGGGATTTTTTTGTAAATTCAACAATAACTAAAATAAACACTAAACTAAGACGCAATGAGATACTCAATTGTGGGGATAACTTGGGCATTGTGTTCACCATGGATCATTGACTCAATTTTCCTAGGCAACATAACTATAATTGGAATTTTGCATGCAGGACGGTAACTTAGATTCTTCTATCCCTCTTGTGAAAGTGAAGGTTGAATTTCGCCATGGCACTTGGTCGGCCACCATGGTATGCCAACTAACCATTACCAATTATCCCAGTCAACCTCCACTTGGTCAGGTTTGGTTGAATAGACGAGAACACATCAATCGAATCTTATCATCTACTTTCCTTTTCCTATTCGTACTACCTTGGTCGGGCTAGTTATTGTAGGCGGGGTTTGGTGTTGACCACCACCAAACTACAATCATCATGAAGGTAAATAGACAATACATGCAAACCCAGTCGTAGAAATACACTAAGTTATTTCAAGTCAACTACCCATGATTCCCACAACCCCAGCTTGTGGGTGCTTAGCTACTCATGGCTATGGCAAAATAAGCAAAAATACATATACAAGTATAAGTGAAAGTTTTACCAAAAACCTTGAAGAGTGTATCCACCACAAGTTGTAAACCCAAAAGGTTGATTGATCAAAAATTAGTACAAAGCAAGAGTTGCAATCCCCAAAATGAGTTTTCCAAGAGAAAATAATAAACTAACCTAAAATCCTAAAATATTCTTGAGAAAATATTCATAGGCAAATTCTATCCTAAGAAATCTAGAATCTCCCATCCTCCTCTAAAAAAAAGAGTAACTTAAGATATTTATAGTATTTGCAAGTAAACCCTAAAAATAACACACAAAAAACTGTTGGCAGCTGGTACGCCTTGTAGGTATGACTAGTAGGGTGACCTACAGTCATAGTCGGGGACTCGAATCTGATTCTTGACATCTTGGACTGCACTAGTATGACCTACAACTACGAGTTGTTGCTTGAGCTATGATTCGTATGTTCTTCCCGCAGTCGTGGCCTTCAGTTTTTGGTCCAACCTTTTTGTCTATTTGATTCTTGCTACAAGTCCACCTATACGAGTCGTAATGCAACTTATGACTCATAGGCTGGCCTTGTAGGGCTGGCCTCATATGTCTTGTGCTTCAGTAAAATCTGCAATGTTTCTTCAAAATCGTGCCAACCTAACTTTTCTGTAAGAACAACACAAAAACACATAAAAAAGCATGAAAAGTCGCATTAAGAACTCACAAAATCCCTTATTTTAGGTATCAAATGTGTCGTATTTTGATAGCACATCAATCCGAAAGCTCAAGACCCACAAGAGTTCTTTGAAAGAGACATGAGAGAATTTTCAAATGTGAGGAATGAATGTGAATGATAGGAATAAAGCTTAGGTCATTAGGAAGCCTTTAGGTAGCATAGGAAATCACAAGAGACCCTTAGGATAAACCATAATTATAAAAATGCCATTAATGAAATGTATTGAAAAATTGAACATCTTCAATTCAAAGGGAGGTTATATGGTCTTGGACACATCACACGGACCATATAATCGTCCATGAACCAACAATTAGAAAAATTTTCACTTGAAAAAGGTCTAAAATGGTAATCCCATACTTGGAATTTTTTGACGAAATCAACCTCAAGGGGGACGGACTACATGGGTTGTGTAGTGTCACACAGACAATGACATAGCCCGTACCCTTCCCCTTAGAAAAATTCCCACGACAAAGTTACGAGATAGTAATTCTATACTTAGAAAAATTTCACTTCAGAAGTTATACAGGTGGTCACACAGGCCATGTACTTGGATGTGACACAATATTTTGTCCCAAAATTATGGGATATCAACCCAAGGCCACCACACTGCTCACCACATGGTCTATGAAGTTTCATAGGAACAGTGAGGCATCCAAGTATCGCGTGTCTTAGTCTAAATCACCATTTTTAAGGGACAAACATCCTCAAGAAGCCAAGGGTCACTTCATGGAGGCTCTACATGGGCCGTGTGAGCTCACACAGACTATCAGAGCTCTATGGAGTATCACCTTGGTCCAAAACTTCCCAAAATTGAACTTTTCAAGCTCTAATAAGGTAGCACAATGTTTGGGTCATTACATTATCTCCCCTTGGGGACATTCATCCCTGAATGTGCAAGAAAAACGCTTGAAAGGCTTGACTTAGAACATGAAACGCCCAAACACAAGATATAATGCATTTCCATCACTTGAAAATCATAAAGTCATTAAAACTCATATTAAAACGTATTCAAATCATTCAAAACATCATGAAAATTATTTTGGTGAACATGTATGTATGTCATGTCATAAAACTCAAGAGTGAAAGAAATAGGACCACTTGGAAAAGGAAGAACCTAATACTTTAGGCTTGAGTAGATTGTAAAAGATGGGGATATTATTTTATCATATCCAACATCGACTCCTATATGTCACTCTCCACAAGTTGATTTCTCCAAAGCACCTTAACTGAAGCCACATCCTTGTTATGAAGCCGTTTCACTTGCCTATCCAAAATCTCCACGAAAATTTGTCATAAGATAAGTCCTCTACAACATCAACACCTTCCAAAGGCACAATAGTACTAGGATCACCAACTAGTTTTCTCAATATAAAGACTTGGAAGATCGGGTGAATAAAGCTCAAACCCATAAGCAACTCCAACCTATATGCCACATTCCTAATTCTCTCCACAATCTGATAAGGGTCTACATACTAGGGACTTAGCTTGCCCCTCTTGCCAAAATGCATCACACCTTTCATAGCTGAGACCTTTACATACACCCAATCATTGACATAAAAGTCAAGGTCCCTCTAGCTAACATTTGAATAGGACTTTTGACAATTTTAGGTCATCTTCAATCTCTCCCTAATCAACTTCACTTTCTCCATAGCCTATAACACTATGTCCGAGCCAATCAAAGCCATCTCTCCTGACTCAAACCACCCTATCGGAGACCTATACCTCCTACCATACAAAGACTTAAATGGTTCCATTCCAATGCTATCATGAAAGTTATTATTATAGGCAAACTCAATGAGTGAAAGTGGACATCCTTGTAACCTTTGAACTCAACACATAACCCCTTTACATGTCCTCAAAGGTTTACTTCGTCCTCTTGGATTGCCCATCTGTTTGAGGATAAAAACTGGTGGCCAACTTCACCTTAGTACCAAGTCCTCTTTGAAACGTCCTCCAGAAGTATGAAGTAAATTCGGTACCAAGATCTGATATGATAGACCTAGGTACACCAAACAACCTCACCAACTCGTGGATATACAACCTTGCATAATCCTCAGCACCGAAAGTAGTCTTGACTGGTAGGAAGTGTGCTAACTTAGTCATCCAGTCAATGATAACCAAAATACAGTCAAATTACCTCCGGGTCTGAGGCAAACCAACCATAAAATCTAAGTTCATATCTTCCCACTGATAAGTAGGAGTCTTAATGACTTTAATCAAATCACTGGTCCTTTGGTGTTCTACCTTTACTTGTTGATAATTACGGCATTCGAATACAAACTTGGCTATATCCTTCTTCATACCATGCCACCAATACACCTTTCTCAAATTCTGATACTTCTTAGTAGATCTCCGATGAATAGAATAATGAGAGTTATAGGTTTTAATCATGATCACCTTCCTAAGATCATCCACATTCGGAACATATAATTGATCTTCATACCGAAGCATACCATCTCCCCTTGGGAGAACACCTCTATTTTCTATTGGGCAACCAATTTCTTCAACTCAACCAATAATGGATCTAGATCTTGATTAGCTTTTACATCAACAATCACTGATGTTTTGGTTATTGGGCATCCAATTTCTTCAACTTAACCAATAATGGATCTAGATCTTGATTAGCTTTTACATAAACAACCACTGAAGGTTCGGCCCTATTTTGAACATGAACACTACCATCATTAGAGTCACAATCCTTACACCCATCCTAGGTAGTCGGTGAACATCCTTTGCTAACTCCTTCTCCTCTTAACATGAGCTACACTTCCCATAGATACCCTACTAAGAGCATCGGCTACAATGTTGTCCTTACTGGGATGATATTGTATACTCATGTCATAGATCGTACGAAGTTTCAACCATCTCCTCTGCATCAAGTTAAGATCTATTTGAGTGAACAGATATTGTAAACTCTTGTGATTAGTCAAAACATCAACATGTACCCCATACAAATAGTGTCTCCAAAATTTCAAAACAAACACCACCACCGCTAACTCAAGATCATGAGTCGAGTAATTATAATCATGCACTTTCAACTTCCTTGATGTCTAAGCTATCACCTTACTATGTTGCATAAGTACACAACCTAACCAAATCTGAGAGGTATCAAAATACACCACAAACCCATCCAAGCCATTTGGTAAAGCCAAAATAGGAGATCCTTCAAATCTAAAAACCCTTCTCACATTCCTCAGACCACACAAATTTAGTCTTCTTTCAGGTCAACTTAGTAAATAGAGATGCATAGATTTGAACCTTTCAACAAACCTCCTATAATAGCCAGCCAACCTAAGAAAACTCTGAATATCCGAAGGAGTCAATTATCTAGGCCAATTCTTTACAGCCTCGTTCTTCTTCAGGTCAACCTTGATACCATCACCGGACACCAAAGGACCAAGAAAATCTACTTCACCCAGCCAAAACTCACACTTGCTAAACTTAGCATATAACTTCTTCTCTCTCAATGTTTGAAGAACCAACCTCAAATAAGCTATATGCTCCTGCTCATTTTGGGAATAAATAAGAATATCATCAATGAAGACAACCACAAAACTATCAAGGAAAGGTTTGCACACCTGATTCATAAGATCCATACACATGGCATAATCATTAGTTAAAACAAAAGACATTAACATGAACTCAAAGTGCCCATACCTAGTCCAAAAAGCCGTCTTAGGAATGTCACACTCCCTAACCTTCAAAAAGGATAACAGGAACGAAGGTCAATCTTTGAGAAATGGGTAGCCCCTTGGAGTTAACAAACAAGTCATTGATTCTAGGCAATGGATACTTATTCTTAATGGTCACCTTATTCAATTGCCTATAATCGATGCATATCCAAAGAGATCAATTTTTCTTTCTTACAAACAATATTGTAGCACCCCAAGGAGATATATTTGTCCTAATGAAACCTTTCTACAATAAATCCTTCAACTAATCTTTCAACTCCTTTAATTCAACTGGTGACATATGATAAGGAGGAAGTAAGATAGGTTGAGTGTCCAGGAGAAGATCTATGCCAAAGTCTACTTCTCCTTCGAGAGAAATTATAGGCAACTATTTGGGGAACACATCTGGAAACTCATTCACCACCGGGACCAATTTAAGAGTAGGTGACTCGGACTCCATATCCTTGACCCTTACAATAAGGTAAATATACCCCATGTAGATTATCTTTAGGGCCTTAAGGAAGGAAATAAACCAACTCTTAATAGCGTAGTAACTACCCTTCCATTCAAGAATGGGCACATCAAGAAGTTGGAACTTGACCTTCCAGGTTCTACAATCTATAGAGGCATAAAATGCATGCAGCCAAGTCATCCCAAAAATTACATCAAAATCAAACACCTCAAGTTCCACAAGATCACATGGAAATACTTTATGCAACATAGAAAAGGATAACCCCGATAAACTCTATGAGCAACAACAGATTCACCTACAAGTGTATAAACTAGAAAAGGATCCCTCAAGATTTTGGGGCTCAAACCAAACTTAACAGCAATAGAGGAATCACAGAAGACAAATTTTTACTCGAGTCAAGCAAACCATAAGCATCAAAATCAAAGACTTTTAAAATACCAGTCACAACATCCAGAGCCTCCTTAACTTCCAGACATTCACGAAGAGCATAGAACCCTTTGCTCCTCGGGGCAACACCTTGTGGAGCTCTTTATTGGCCTTGCCTACCTTGAGTCACCTGACCTTGAACTCTTTGAGCATTCTTAGGACAATCAGCAACCTTGTGGTTTTTACCACTACACCTATAGTATACACATATCTCCTTCCAACAAGCACCCAAGTGATTTTTGCCACACTTCTCATATCAGGTAAACCAAGACCCACCACCAAATGGTACCTTAGGAGGAGGTACCCTAGCATTAGAAACCTTGGCCCTATTGGAGATGACTATAACCACTGATCTTGGTGTTGGAGAATACACCAACATAATGGGCTCTCTTAGGATCATGTACTCTCTTCTCCTTGAGTTTCTCCCCTTCAATTTGCTCTGCATATACCATGAGACTAGAGATGTCCATCTCCCAGATTAATATTGTCATACAACGACACAATTTCACTACCAAATCGGAGATACTGGAAATGAACTTGTTCATTCTTGTATGAGGGTCAGGCACCAGCATAGAAGCATACTTAGAGAGCTTAGTAAACTCGAAGGCATAGTCTCTCACACTCATACCACCCTATTTGAGTTTGATAAACTCAGTCATCTTGGCTTCCCTAAGTTCAGGTTGGAAGAAATGATCCAGTAAGGACAACTTGAATTCCTCCCAATTAACAGCATTACCACAAACCCTCTCAATCGACCATTAGGTGTATTACACTGCAGTCACATCTTCAACTGATAAGCAGCCAACTCAACCTTTTCCTCAGAAGTGAGAATATAACACTCAACACCTTGGTGAGCTCATAAATGAACTCTCGAGCATCCTCATCCGCTTTTGACCCATAGAACTCTGACGAATTCATCTGGGTGAAATCTCTCACCATAGAAGTTAGGATGGGATCCCGAGGAATATTAGTCTACCTAGTCTGAGAAGTCACCACCTGGGCAAGCATAGCAAAGGCCGTACAAAAATAACCATTAGATATAGGACCTTCCATAGGCCCTTGAGGTGCTTGATACTCATTAGCTGGGCCCGATCTTGGTAGGGGAGCTCTTCCTCGAGGTAGCTTCTATAATGAAGCAATGACACCTTCAAGACAAGCAAAACTAAACATATGATCAATAACATTACATCTGTAACACCCCACACCTTACACTACAAGTACAATTCAAATCAAACATGACATGGTTTGGACGAATTGACGCTAATTTTCAAAAAGTGCTTGAAGCTCGCGTTAATGGGTTATATGTGCATCTAACGCTTAAAAGGATCGAGTGAATATATGTTTTCTATTGAATTGATGATATTACAGCCTTAAAATGAAGTAATGTAATTGAGGTGCTTGTAGGACTTATAAGCTAGCAGATGAGTCACCTACTTGCTTAGCTTAAATCGCTATCTAAACGGAGATGAGGCTAGACGTCGAAATTGTCCAAGTTCGATTATGAATAAAGTCCGTGTTAAGGGTGTAACTTTGGACACTATTTTTGTATCATAAATGGGATACATTTAAACCCTAAGAATTATAACAAAAAGGGCCCAAAGACCTCACAATAAACTCATCAAATTGGGCCTAAAACTAAGTGAAAGTTGGAAAGTAGGCAGCCCAAGTCCATCAAGTTGGTGCTCCAAAAAGGCCCAAGTTTAAGGGCCAAGCTGATGGATAAGAAACTTGATAATGTGTGGTATATGATGTTCAAAATTTCAATAGAAGTTTGGTATAATACCTCTTTATAAAGGACTCCAAAGAAGCTCTCAAAGGTTATTTCTCAACTTGACCTCACAAAAATCAGATTTGCTCTCTACATTTCCTCTCAACTTTGTGAAGCAGCTAAACAACACTTTTAGGGTTCTTAAGGAGACTTTAAACCTTGAATCCAAAGGTAAGTAATTATATTTGTGTATTTAGTATAGTTTCATTATGAAAAAAAGAAAGAGATGCTAGTTACACTTGCTGAAATTTGTTGGACAGATTCTGTGCAGAAAGTTGCTTCACCTTTTTCTTTTGTTTTGGTGATTTATCTATGGTTTTTAAGTTATATTATGAATATAACTTGGTGTTGTTAACATGTTTTGAGTTATAAACATCACCCTAAGGTTTCTGCCCTGTTTCTGGTTTCATTTAACAAACGTGTTTTATCAAGTTATCTTAAGTGTCATGTTGATTGGAACTTGCGGGCTGTTGTGTGTAAAGCTATTAGCTCACATCCTTTATAACTTCTTAAGTACTGTTATAGGACTCTTTGAGGTCTGTTTATATGTATAAATGTTGCTGGAACAATTTCGTTAAAGTTGGAATAGGTTTGGAGTTGTTAACATCGGAATGTATCGAAGGAAGGTAACATTATGCTGTCCATTTTTTAGATTGTGTTGAATTGTGAGATGTTGTGCTTTGTGGGCTGTTGTAAGGATGTTATGGACTTAAAATAGTCTGTATATGATGTGTACATGCTTATGTGTATTACAAAATACGATTAGGGGCGGAAAGATTAAAGGAATACATCCGAGTTTATGAACACCCGTTTGCTGCCCATGTATTGTTTCATATGTGATTGGGATGCCAAGTGTGTCTATTGGCTAGTAATGCTAGTTTTATCCCCAATTATATTGTAGATAAGTATTTGGAGGAAGGAAAGGTTATCTCGAGATAGTAATGAGGTCATACAATGAGGTATGTAAGGTTACTTGATTTCGTATCACTTGGCATAAAATATAGATCTCTCCTTGG
>JAOTQJ010183112.1:0-22820 GCA_025642045.1 Solanum sejunctum | reverse complement strand
AACCACACTACTATGTATGTACACATTATGTACACTACCTAAACATGATGGCTTAACAGAAAATTAAACATCCACAATAAAATAGAGTCACGACAAGAAAACATTGAGATCAAAAATAGGGGAAGTTATGGACTCGAGACTACTCAGACTTCACCTTAGTCCATAACTTCCACATGCCATCAAAAGACAATACTTTTTCCTCAAAGTAAAAACATATACTTAGACAAAAACGATGAAAACATAAACATAGATATATATATACATTAAAAACCAACATTTTAAAAACTAATATCCAAAACAAAAGTAAAAACAACATCTAACATAAAACATCAAAAACCATCATAATAAAAAGATTGTCCAACAAAAGAACACAGTATCCATAAAGAAAGGATAAGAACTTGGAAAAGGTCAAACATCATTGTGCTCAAGCACTGATATCTGTCTGGTAAGCAGGGTCGTGGATCATGACCTCCTTCTCAATAATCTAGGTCATATATGTATGCGGGCTACCCTCTCCATGTGAATATTATTGCTCCCTATCTCTCTGTATGGCCCGCCAACAGGATCAACTCCTACACCACCTTTTCTAGTATGGGCTCATCTACTAGGGCTATTGGGCCATCATGTCTAGGCCTCTTCTGGCTCAACTCTTGCTCATCTGTCTCGAGGGGGCTCTTGACAAGAGTATACAAGCGATCGTCTATCTAATCAAACACCTCGTTACCCGCTGGTGCCACCTTTAAGACTGTAACAAGGGATGCAAACATCTGTAATAGGTCGGCCTTGAACTTGGCTAACTCCTCAATCACCACACTTGTGTCTGCAGGACTAGTGCCCTTAAGTTTGCACTGGAATCTCATAGTGAAAGCATCTATATGGTCATCCACCACTCTAGCTCTTTCGTCAACCAAACTGCCAGCAAATGCCTTTATCCTCTCCTCTGAGTCCCTTACAATCTTGCTGACCTAAGGTCTGACTTATGCTATTGAAGCCTAAAATTTGGACTCTTTCATAGCCACCCTACGTAATAGTGCCTGAAAAGAAATATCAATGATAATAAAATCAACCTCTATTGTAGATGCTGGTGGTACGAGGGTACTAAAGGATGGCATGGACTCAATCTCAATGGCTGGTGTAGGCTCTGTAGTTGTCAGAGTAGTACTGGTAGGAGCTGGAGTCAAACTCTGAGTTTAAGACTCAATTGGGAATAGATCAAGGATAGACGAAGGAGATACATGGGGTAGGGCCACTAGCTACTCATCAACCTTTATCAGGCTGGGATCCATAGTGTGTTTGGCCTCGATATGCTGGTCCAGGTGGGGGTCTATAGGCAAACCTGCTATACTACATAATTGGTGGATCAAAATAGGGAATAGCAATAAGGTGTTTATATGATGGTAGACTCGTGGATCTTCTTGAAGATGATCCATGCCCAATCTTTCGCATAACCAGCTAGAATGCTTGCTAATAACACCGCTCGCTCCAACGTGATCATATTATTCTTGAAAATAGGTTAGATATGCCAATGGATAATGGACCACCAAAACTTGGCCCAGAAAGAGAGGTGGGCTTTAACTATCATATCTGCATGGTTTGTAACCCATGTTAGCTCGAACCCCTCCTCACATATCTTGCTACCTATCCACTGTACCCGCTTAGTCTTGGCCCAAACATTTTTTTCACTAACTGCTATCCTCATTTTGTTGATGTGACTGTTATACTTTGTGATGGACTGAGGTGCTCTATAGGTGGGCCAAAACTAAATTCGTTGAATAGTATCCTCTAAAATAGAAACTCTCCTAGAGCGAACTAGCACGACCCATAACATCGGCTGCTCAATTAGCTTCTTGTTCTTCAGTAACCTTCGACGATGTGTAGCAAGATAGGCTACATAAAACTCAAAGACCACGTAAAGGGCATACTTTCCCTGCTGCTGTCTAGTCCATCATAGTACATGTTAGTCTATCTGCTCATCTAATCCTGGCACTAACCCTGAGTCGTTCAGTCATGTCTGCTCATGAAATTGTTGTATCGGTTTGCGCTATCCCTTGGATCTAACCCCTGGTCTTATATATCCTTCATCCTTGGGACACAACTATGCAGTTGGCTGGGGACTATGATTGGACTTCTTCCTACTGGGACTTGTAGATGCTCTAAGACTCTAACTCTGACCCTGAGTGTGAGGGGCTCATCTGTAGTAAGCTACTCTCCGACCTGTCTCCATTACCCTATTGTTCCTCCTCTTTAGATTGGGAAGAACTGCTGACTTCTGTTGGTGTCTGAGTTATGCATGCTCGATCTGATATATATTAGCCTCGGAGTCTATTCTGACCTTGTGAACTTCTAGAGACTCCTCGGATCTTAGCATCAGAAGATTCGTCCACCAATATCCATTGGAATGTTTGGATTGCCTGTTTGTACTTTGGATGCATGATATTTACAAGCCACCCACACAATACATGTAAGCATCGAGATGTTTGAGCAAATGAATCACATAATAAATAACAAGACATAAAACTAATTTAATTATGGAGAATCACTTAAGCAGACGCAAGTCTAAAGATACGGGGTACAGTTATAACTTGTAGGGTGTCCTATTAGTCATAAACTAGCCTCATAGTACTAAGATTCATAAAAACATTATAGTCTAAACTCAGATACGAAATGCAGTTACGACTCGTAGGGGGACCTATGAGTTGTAGTCTGGCCTCATATGTCTTTCCAAAGACCATTTTTTAAGAGCTTAGTAAGGCTTACGAGACCCTTACTATGAGTTATAGTAGGTACTATGAGTCGTATATGGGTCTCATATGAGAAACATAAAGGAATAACAGGTGACTGGTGCTTGGTATGAGGGCCACTACGACTTGTAGGGGAACCTATGATTCATAAGGATGCATCGTAGCTGAAAACAGAAGGCACCAGTAGTGCCTACTACTTTCCCGCAAAAAACACAAGATAAACAAACACAAGTAAAGTTTTAGCAGTTATAAGAGCAACACAATAGATTTGACACATCAATGGACCCACTACAAAATCAGATAGTTAAAATAACTGTTATCCCTAAAAATCAAAGTTAATTCCAAATTACATCATGCACAACCAAGGATACTTTGAGCCCGGCTTAGTCGTTCCACAAATTAAGAAGAGAAATTCAAGCTTTAAAAGTGAGATCTCATCTGCATTCACTCCAAAAGAATTTCGTGAAGAAGCCGATTCGAAATTTCATCACAAAACTTGCATTCCATTGAGGTCTAGGTGCAATTCAAATAATTTCAATCAAGTTCAACAATCCATTGCATATAAAACATACCTATGCTTCCTAAATTCCAATTTCGAGTGCAATTTTTCACAAAAGTCGGGCATCATGTAGGCACTACATTCTAGGGACCCAAAAATTTTCACGTTTACAACCACCCACAAAAGAATTTCAAATGAGGTTCAAGTCATAGCAAAATCCTTCGAAGCACACAAACCCTAGGTTACGTGTTTGGACCAGGTATCATCACATTGGCATGAGTTTTCATAGATAAACCAAATACACAATCAAATATAGAATAAACTCACACTCTAGTATGATATAAGCAGCCACGAAGCTTACCAATTTGTAGAAAAATCTGAACCAAAGCAATGCAGATAGTAAAGCACACTAAAGCCCTAGACAATGTTTCCAACACCAGAGCACTTGCTGGAAAATGACGTGGGTAGCTGGGATTTTGATCAAAATATTGAAGGGGGGGATTGATTTAGGGGTTTCATCGATATTAGGGTTTGGACATGAAAATAGGGGTCAAATTTTATTTTGACCCTCTTTTATAATAAATGGGGTCACCCTTAAAAAGTCGCAGATCAAAGCTACGAGAGCCAGACTATGAGTCGTAGGGTGATCTTTGACTCATTGGTTCTAGTCTCGTAGTGGACCCAATACTTGTAAAAATTTAGAATCCATACCTTAGCACTATGAACCCGTCTTATGACTCGGAGGATACCCTACGAATCATAAGGTTGGCTCATAGTATATGTGCCGACTTCTGATACTTTTTGTGTCCATCTGTGAGATACGACTATGAGTTGTTATGGTGACTACAACTCGTAGGCCTGCTCGTAGAGGCTACTTCAAGTGTCATTTTCTAACATAGTCAGTTCTTTAATTTCCACCTATAAACCAAATCTCGAAAAACAACCATCTTCAAAATATTATAACTGCATCAATGTCTTTCAACTTAAAACAAGCAAACACCCTACTACCTAAAATTTCCAATAACTAAACACACTTGTAAATAACCAACAATTATCAAATATGCTTGGATTGCCTCCCAAGAAGTGCCTTTTTAACATCGTGGCTTGACTTTGTCATCATCCTTCATCAATAATCACCAAGGGTCCACACCTCACTCTTTAATTCATCTGGGTGTTTCATTGACTGGCGAATCTCGAACACTACTTCTACATCATTGACCCTAAATCAAAGTTGACCAGAATCTATATCCACGAGAAATATCCCAATGGCCAGAAATGTTCTTCCCAAAATAATAGTCTCATCAAAATCAATGTCACAATAAAGGATCATGAAATTCGCAGGAAAGATGAATTTATCGAATTTAACAGGTACATAAAGAAGCATTTCCTCCAACTTTTTGATGGTTTGATCCGCCATTAGCAATTGTATTTTTGTCAGGGTAGGAGTGTCAATTCCAAGCTTTTTGAATACGACAAGAGGTAACAGATATATACTAGCGCCTAAATCATACAATGCTCTTACGAATTCCACATCATCAATGGTGCAAGGGATGGTGAATGCACCGGGGTCATCTCATTTTTGAACAAGGTATTTTGGCATGGTCACACTAAATTATTAGAGCTCCTATGAGAACTCTTGGCTCAAAGTGCATTTCTTTGTCATCAAATCCTTCATATACTTGGCATACCCGAGCATCTTCTCCAATGTTTCTAGAAGAGGAATGTTGATGGATAGTTGCTTCAAAATAGAAAGAAAGTGTTTCAATTTACCTTCCTCTTCCTTTTTCTTAACCGTTTGAGGGAAAGGAGGAGGAGGCCTTGGAATTCACTTTAATTTTTAGTGCTCCCTTAGCTCTTTTATTTGCATCCCAATAATATCCAGACCTTCTCCCTCAACCATAACTTCACCACTAAGAACCTTCTCATCAACTTCATCCACAATAACCAGCATAGGGTGATCTATGGTGCTTTTGCCACTTCGAGTCATGACTGCCATGCAATGTCCTTCATTTTTAGGATATTGAATGGTATTGCTTGGTTAGGTGCCCTTTTAGCATTGGTTCAATTGCAAGAAACTTGCCCAAATTATTGTTCAAGTTGCTTAATTGCCATAGAGTAAGATTCTATTTTTTTTGTTGATACTTGAAATATCCGCTTTCATTCCCTTCAAGGTCTCATCTTAGTGGTCGGCTCTCTTCAACAACTTGCCAAATTTCTTTTCAAGCCTAGAAGTGTTTTGCACGGTATCACGGTTGTGAGGTGTCACATAAGAACCATTCCTATAACCTTCTCTTCTAACTCATTCGATATCTGGCACTCAATCCCTTTCATATTAGCCACCTCGATTGTCTCTACAAGCACCATCATGGTTCTGGTTCTGGCCTTGATTCCCAAAACCTTGCCTCCAATAGTTCGAGTTGGACCCTTGGGGGTTATTCTGGAAACCTGCTGCTTGATTGCATATGAAACAAGCATCTTCATCAAAGAATGGATCTTCATACATGGGAGCCTTAGGAGTTTGGTGAGTGACCACTTGTACACTTGTTGGGTTTTGCTTCAAGACCAAGTCCATACTTGTGCAAAGTTGAGCAAGTTGCTCCATAATGTCTTTATTGACCTTTTCTTGCTCATTATTGGTGTTAACCACACAAGAAGTCTTCATTGCACCTCGCTCTCGTTGACCCCGTGCTCTATTGGTCTTAACCATTTGCTCTATCCTTGCAGCTATCAATGCAAAAAGTTGGTCAAAAAACATGCCTCCCATACGCAAGATTGACTATTCTCATCAAGTTCCCAATAGAAACTCAACCAAGGCATCATCAACAATCTTGTGATCGGGGATTATCCTTAAGCATTTGGTAAATCTCTCCCATGTTGTGCTAATAGAGTCACCCAACAATTGCTCAAAGTTGTTTATTTGTTCCGTGAGCTTCAAATTCTTAGATCGTGGGAAATATCTTTCAAGAAACACTCTCCAAAGCTCTGCCCAACTTGTTATTGTACCCAGAAGAAGCTTAGACAACCACATAGCTGCATTCCTAGTCAGTGATAATGGAAACATCCAAAAACCAATAGCAACAATAGAAATATTTTATGTCCCCATGACACTCTTGCAAACAAAAACAACGTTATGGAGATGACAATGGGGATCCTACGAAGGTAGACCTGTAAATAGCCCACAGTTTTAGGGCATTTGAAGTAGTCCACTTGACATCAAGAATTTGGTTCCTACCGGTAATGGAGGTAACACTATAGCATCTATAATGTCCATAGACATAGGGTTAAAGCGATATTGGTTCTATCCATAAGCGTTCTCGTTGAAGTACCTAAGTTGTGGCCTATTATCCCTTCGTGGTGGATTCTCCTCTCTTCCCATATTGTCATTCATATTAATTTCTTCCTCAATCACGATATCCTTAATCAATTGTGTCATTCTTCTAAAGAATTGATAGATCTCCAAATTGAACAGAGCTAAGGGATTACCTTGGCTCTTTATGTTAGGCATGCAACCTAATACAGCTTGCAATTAAAATCAAATAACAAAAACAAAAACATAAGTAAAATACAAGAGAGTCTAGAAATTAACACAAGAACCAACTAATAGTGAAATCAAGTAAAAACCTAGTCGTATTGCCTAGCAACTGTGCCATAATTTATGATTGCAGATGTTCACGCTCCAATAAGAAAATGATCACTGTTAGTAATTAACTTAACCAAAGGTTAGGTTCGAATCCATAGGTAATACAAGGTTGACTGCAAGACTTCACTACAAATCATTTCAAATATCTATAAGTAAAATCTCTAAAAAGGGGGTATGTGTGATTCGAGAACAAAAATAAATAGACACTAGACTATGATGCATGCAAACACTCAATTTTAGAGGCAACTTGGGAATTGTGTTCCCAATGATTTGTTGACTCGATTAACCTAGATAACATAACTGTAATTAGAGATTCACTTGCAAGATGGTAAATTAGGTTCTTCCAGCCCTCTTGTGAAGGTGAAGGTTAAATTTCACCATGACGCTTGGTCAAAAACTATGGTGTGCCAACTAATAGTTTCCTATCTTCCAGCCCTCTTGTGAAGGTAAAGGTTGCATTTCACCATGGTGCTTGGTTAGCAACCATGGTGTGCCAACTAACCATTAACTATTGTCCCAGTCAACCTACCCTTGGTCAGGTTTGGTTGATTAGACAAGAACACATCAATTGAATCCTGTCATCTATTTCCCTTTTCCTATTCATCATTACCTTGGTCGAGATAGTAATAGTAGGTGGGGTTTGGTGTTAGCCACCATCAAACAACAATCATAATATAGAGAAATAGACAATACATGCAAAACCCTAATTATAGAAATGCACTAACCTAGGTCATCTCAAGTTAACTACACATGGCTCCCTCTACCATAAGTTGTGGGTGCTTAGCTACTCATGACTGAGGTAAAACCGACAAAAATGCAAATGCAAGACATAGTTGAGAATTTTACCTAAAGCAATGGAGAATGATATCACCACAAGATGCCAACCATAACCTTAATATATTGAGAATGGAAACAATATGAGATTTGCACTCCCTAAAAATGTGTTCCAAGAGAATTAAATCTAAGCTAAAACGCTCAAGAAATCTTGAGAGAATAATCAAAAGTGATATTCAATGTCTCCCCACTGGGATCTCTACTCTTCCCCTAATAAAACACTAACTTTAAGTATTTATAATAGTTACAAATTTAGCCCTAAAAGTTAAACATTAAAGACAGCTAGGATCTGGTTCATCTTGCAGGTACAACTCGTAGGTGGCATACAAGTCATAATCGCAGTCTTGTATCAGGTTCTTGGCATTTTGGACTCAACTGGTATGACCCACTGGTATGAGTCTTTGCTCAGGCTATGACTCATATACTCCTCTCATAGTATAGGCCTTTAGCTTTTGGTCCAAAGTTTTGGCTCTCTATTTCCTAATATGAGTCTACCTATATGAGTCGTAGTGAGACTTATGACTCATAGGATGGCCTTATAAGGTTGACCTCCACTTAGCAGATTTCTAATTTTTGGTATTTGTTTCTGGCTATGATAACACCCTACGACTCGTATCTTGGGCTATGACTCGCAGAAGAACTCATATGTCCTACGCTTCAGCAAAATCTGCAATGTTACTTAAAAGTCATGCCAATCAAACTTTTCTACAAGAACAATACAAAATCACATAAAAACCATAAAAGGTCGCATTAAGAACTCACAAAATCTCTTATTTTAGGCATAAAATGTGTTGTATTATAATAGCACATCATATACCCAAGATACTTCTGAGTTCTATTGGAGAAAATTGGTCTTGGCCAGTTCTTAACCACTTTGATTTTTGGAGTATCCTCCCGAATACCATCTCCCAAAACAATATGGCCTAAGAAAGCCATACACATGAGCCAAAACTTGCACTTTGAGAATTTCGCATATAACTTGTTATCTTTGAGTATTTGCAAAACCACTCTAAGGTGATTAGCTTGCTCCTCCTCATCCTCCCAATATACCAGAAAGTCATCAATAAACACAATCACAAATATATCAAAATATGGTCTGAATACCCTATTCACTAAGTCTATGAAATCTGTAGGTACATTTGTCAATCCAAAGGACATGACCTGAAGGCCATCTTAGGGATATCACTCCCCCTCACTGTGAATTGATGGTAACCCGATATATGGTCTATCTTGGAGAAACAAGTAGCACCCTGAAGTTAGTTAAATAGATCATCTATCCTGGGAGGGGATACTTATTATTTATGGTAACCTTGTTCAGTTGCCGATAGTCTATACACATTCTGAAAGAACCATCTTTCTTACATGCGAATAGGATAGGAACATGCCAAGGTGAGACACTAAGCCTTAAGAAACCTTTCCCTAACAAGTCTTTCAATTGTTCTTTCAATTCTTTCAACTCTGCAAGGCCTATTCTATAAGTTGAATGGAAATGGGTTTGGTCTTGGGGAGGACATCAATCCCAAAATCAATCTCCCTATAAGGCAGATCATCAGGAAATACCTTAGGAAATGCATTCACCATCGAGACTGACTCAAAAGTAAAGGATCTAACATTATTAGACATAACTCATGTGAGGTAGTAAATACAACCCTTGGAGATCAACTTTCTGGCTCTAAGATATGAGATAAATTTGCCCTTAGGGGCAAGAACTCCCTTTCCACTCTAATATAGGTTCACTAGGAAACTGAAACTTAATAATCCGTGTTTTATAGTCAACAGAAGCATAACAAGCATGAAGCCAATCCATGCCTATTATTACATCAAAATCAGCTATCTCCAACTTTACCAAGTCAGCTAAGGTGTCTCTATGATAAATGTATACTACACAATCCCTGTAAACTCTCTAAGCTAAGATAGACTCACTAGTAGGAGTAAAAATAGCAAAAGGTTCACACAAACACTATGGAAGAATCCCAAACTTATAATCCACATAAGGAGTCACAAAAGACAAGGTGGAACTTGGATCAAGTAATTCATAACAATCAAAGGTAAAGACTCGAAGCATACCCTTGAAACATCTGGTGAAGCCTCCTAATCTTGATGATTAGCCATAGCATAAAGGTCGTTCATCCCCCCTCCTGTACCTGTAGTAGTACCCCTTTACTGGTTGCTTGCTAGGGGTGTTGCGAAAGACTGATCTATGTTGTTCCCTTCACTACACATCCTCTTTGGACACTCAAAACTGACATGACCAGCTTATCCACATGAATAACAAACATCTTTGCCCATACGATATTCCCTCAGATGAATCTTACCATACTTTCCACAAGGTGGATTTCCTCTCAAAACTTAGTTCACACTGGCCTGAGATTGAGCAGCTAGAGCCCTGAGATTCTGATAACATTGAAATTTCTGATCATACCTGTTTGTCAGCATGGGAACACTTGCTACACACATTGCAAGATGGGATGATCTCCTTTGAAAGTAAGACTTATCACCATTACTCTATCTCTAAAAGCTATGCTCATATCCCATAGTTCTAGAGATGTCTATACCCGGAATCAACAAACCAGCCTTGCACTATTTCTACACATGTCTAACCAGACCAGACACAAACTTCCTCATCCTCGCCCTCATGTCTTGCACTATATCTAAGGCATACTTGGATAGCTTAATAAAATTAAGGCTATACACTTTTAATGTCATCCCTCCCTATTTCAGATTCACAAACTTATCCACCTTCACGCCCCTTAACTCTTAAGAAAAGAGGTGCTCAAGGATCTCAAACTCCCATGCTGTAGGCTTCGCATTCTCACCTCTACTCTCCTCCTACTGATTGTACCACACATTAGCAATATCTATCAGGTGGTAGGAAGCAAGCTCAACTCCCTCAATCTCATCATCATGCATCACCTTCAGAACCTTATATATCTCATCAATGAACTTCTGCAGTTTCTCTTCTACTTTTGATCTCGTATACATTGGTAGGTTCATCCTCAAGAAGTCTCTAAGTCTAGTAATAGCTAGGGCTCCTATACGCTAAAGTTAGGAGGTTGAGGACCTTGGTTATAACTTTGGGAGGACACCAATTGAGTCAGCATAGTGATGGCTTCCCTAAATTCAACCTCGGTAGTGGGAGCTAGCTGGGGCTGAGCAGGGGCACTTGTGGGACCCCAACAGTCCTAGTAGGGAATTTCTATCTCCTAACCTCGATCTGAACTAGGGCCTCTGGCTGGACATTATCAACAGTTGGGGCATCTCTTTTAATAGTCGTTCTCTTTGGCAGAATTTTCTAGAAATGTATAATGCATGAGTTAAATTGAGATTTTCATAAGATTAAACTCTATCGCACGAATCCAGGTCATAGAAGAACAATACCTCTTCCTAATGTCCTACAGACTCCTGCTTATGAAGTGTGGTGCATAACACACCCATAAACAAGACTCTACTAAACACGGCTTTATAGACTCTCTAGGACACTCAAACTCTATGCTCTGATACTAAGTTCGTCACACCCTAGGAGGGTACCCTAGACATAACTGGTACTCAATACTATTACTAGCCCCCAAGTATACCACTTAGTCTCATTGCATTTATTTGGTTAACTCATATGCGAAAGATATTAAAAAAATAAAAGGCTATTAGTGGCTATAAGACTATCACAATCACTATCATATAGAGTTCAATGTAAAATAATTGAATAAAAATAAGGAGTGGGGAAAATCTATCCCAACATGAACTATCAATTGTCTTTATCTATGAAGCCTCTATAGCTATCCTCTTAGAAGGTACCATGACAGGCTTGGCTACCATAGTCTAATAAAATAAATCAAAATAGATGAAAGATAAATACGTCCTCTAAAAGCAAAGGAGGACTCAAAGTCTATGTCTGGAAATCCGTGAACCTCAACGATTAGGCTGTTGAAGTCCTTTGTCCACAGAATTTATATCATAAAATGATGCAGCACCAAAGGGGCATTAGTACGTGGAATGTACTTTATGTAAAATGGGCTAAAATAAACATCATGCAATAGCAATAGCTCATCAATCACTTATCCTCAACTCAGAGTAAGAAATAGGTCTCTATTATATCACTGTCCATCAAGAAATCACACTATCATATCAACTTCAGAGTACTATCATCATGAAAAATATTTGGGAGTTTTTATAACTTACAACTACTACATTTGAGCCAATGATGATATAGCGAAGAGATATCATTGCCACATCCCTCTAGTACCTTGTTGGGGTACAGAATGAGTCTATCGGGGATCCCAAAAGAATTCTATCAAGCCTTTTACAAGGCAAAGAACATATCTACTTTCAAAGTCCAATCCTCTCTTAAGCTAGACATGTAGTTAATGAGTGCAAGTCGGACTCACTCTTAGCTAGGCACGTAGTTAATGAGTGCAAGTGGGACTCACTCTTACTCATTTTGGTGCTAATACTCCTCCCAAGACTCAATATGCTCATAAGTCTTTCGATACATCAAGAATTTCCATCAGTCAGCCCCTACGGGCAAGAACACTAACCTTATCTCATCATCTATCAACTCAAAGAGTAGGATTATTCCTTCAAGCTAAGGTTCAACTCTGTAAACTCTAAGAACCCTATTTACATCTATATTAGTCATCAATACTCGCATTTCAAGACTCAAACTCCAACAATCAGCATATTCAGATAATCAAGACTCTAGTCATTACCCGTAAGTTTGTTTTTGAATTCTTTAACAAAGAATTCATGTAGGGTAAATATATAATCACATAATAATGCATGTAAACAGTAAATTTAAGGCAGGATGATCATTATTTTGAGATAATTTGTATAAATTTAAAGACAATTTTTAAGATAACTTTGAACAATTACAATTCAAGACTTCTCAATCATCAACTCTCATCCTATTACATGTATGTGGAACATGGAAGAACAATTCCATGCTCAGGGTAGACTTTACATGCCTGAAATGAGGAAATACCAACTTTTCCTCAAGAACTTGAACATGGACTTGAAACCTTCAACCCTTTTTCTCTATCTCCTCTCTCAGAAAGTACGTTAAACTTAAAAAAATAATAGGTTTTGGACCCTAAATTGATATAATACGGCTTAAAATACATTTTAGGACTTACAAATGGGTTGGAAATGATCAAAATACCCTTCCCAAATTTAAAAGAAAAAGTTTAAAATATGTACACTGGTTCATGACATGCCAGGGGCACAGATCAATATATTTTCGCTATTTTTTGAAACTTTCAGTTCTTGTCAAAAATAAAAAGAAAGACCTAAGTGTAATTCTGAGCCCCCTTTGTGTTGAGCTAGGGGCGCAGATCAACACTATTTTTGCAACAATTAGTTAAAATTATTTTTTGCTTCAGTTGCTCTTAAATTGGGTCGAGATCATTTTTTGACTTGATTTTCTATGCTGACCGCAAATTCGATCTCAGATTTTCCATCAAAGTTTTGGAAGATGCGTTGTGCATATGATTATGTTTTAGGAACATTTCAGTAATTTCACAAGATATTACACTTCCCCACTACATTAGTCCTTTTCAAGAAAAAGCACCTTTCAATTTTTCTTTTCCTTATTCCCCAGCAGATCCGTCATTTCAAAACTTCCCAAAAAACCCAAACTTAGAACCTTCATCTTCTTTCTCTTCTATTCGCTTCTCACCATCAAAAATGGTGCCACCCTACGACTACTTGGTCCTCCCTGCCACCACTATCTATATTTCAAACCATTTTTCATTTTAACTATGGCTTCATCAAGTATCAAGAGGATAAACTGAAGAACAATGTTAAATCTTCAATCTATAAAGGAGATTTTTTTAGATTCTTTTAACCACTACTTTGCACTAAGGTTCACTAATTTTTGGGTTTGAAATCCCAATTTTCAAGTCTGAGTTTCTCCTAAAATGAAGACAATGGAAAATCAATTTGGGAAAATCAGAAAGAGATAGGAGAAAGAGAGTATGAAAAACTGAGAAAATAGAAAAAAAAAGAGAGAGAGAGAGATCGAGAATAGCTTACAAATCTCAAGAGAAAATATAGCATAAATATTTTAAGGATTCTATGTAGAGAGCTATTTCATCCCTTTTTGTAGACTTTCCGTCTTCTCCCTCTAAATGAGATTGGAGAAAGTTCACAATCGAATTCTTTTACGTCGATGTCCTAGTTCATTGCTCTCAAAAAGGTAATAACGTTATTCTTATTTGGACTTCTTTCCAAATGATAAAGTGGTAATCCTATTAAAATAATAACTTTAGAACTTTGTTAGGTGTGTGTATGTTGTTATCATTTTAGGGTTGTTATGAGTGTTGCATAATGTTCGCTAAATTTTGGGTTGATCCAATGTTGCTACTCTTCGTGATTCACTCTCTAACCTATGTTTTCTTCCTCTTTTTCTGGTTTTGTTTTAAAGAAATGAGATGCTCACTTTGATATCCTTTTAGAGTCATTTGCCTTACATGTCTACTACTTTGTTTAATCTTGTGCTTGAAGTTTCGAAAGGGATCATTTTGGGTTACACAAAGGTGTGACTTGGTTATTAAAATTTTTTTGTAAGCTATAACATCCTTAAATCATTTGGGTTAGCAGTAGTCTAGTTTACTGTCATAGCATGAACCAGGAAGCTGCAATGTGTCACCTGAATCCTTTATTTAGTTATTTTCTTTTGGTGTAAAGCCATAGAAATTTGTAATTACTCGATTAACTTTGTTTACTTTATGATTATGTGATTACTTTGGGGGGGGGGGTACAACAGAAAGTAACAAATAGGTCTTAAAATAATTTTCATGGTTTGGATGGACAATGTTTTTCAAATCTAATGCTTCAAAATATAATGCAAATCAAGAGTGTTCTATTTAAGACATAATATGGTAAATGTCCACTTTACACCCTCATTTTCTACATTTGAATGTTCATACTTTTATTCATTGATTTACACATGAGGCTGACTTTCTTGGGAAGAGTAACCACTCAAAATTTGTATGTAATGACATCCACAAACTCATTCCCAGCAACCTTGTTTTGATTAAGCTTTTTTTTCTTTCTTTCTTCATCCCTAAGGTGCTTTTCTTCATTTTCACTTCCATATTCGTGTCTCTGTTGGCTTTGTACATTCATATATCCTAATCGTGATTTAAAATTGTAAAAGTATTTTCTTATTTTTACCTTTACCATTTGAGGGTGAAATAAGACAAAGTATAGGCATTTTAACAACGTTAAGATCCTTCCTTACTTGCATTACATATAGGAGTTGAGTAAGAGATTCATAAAGATTGAATTCAAACATGTCCCTTGAACTCAAAAATGAGTTTGCCAATGCTTTAGTAATTGTCCTCAATAATTCAGCATCAAGGCAAGAATTACATCGATCCTATTAGGGCATAGATACACGACCAACATGCATATTGTTTTCATGTAAATGAAGAGCTGGTTGGAAAATCATGGTTTTATGAGATCAAGAGTTCCTTGAAAGTGACACAAGCAAGCAAAAATGGACTTTGATAAGATGACCAATCATTTCTTTCTTAATAAAGATATCCTATATAGGAGGACTCCTGATTTAGGATTGCTAAGATATGTCAATGCCATGGAAGTGACAAGACTTTTAGAAGAGATACATGCAGGAACATGTGGGCCTCACATGAACGAGTTTTCCCTGGCAAAGAAGATTTTAAAAGCTAGATATTTTTGGATGATAATGGAGAAATAGCATTCAATACATGCATAAGTGTCACCAATGCCAAGCGCATGGAGAGTTTAAACGAGTCCCACAGAACGAGTTCAATATGATGGGTTCTCCTTGGCCATTTTCCACTTAGGGAATGGATGCGATTGGACCGACAGAGTATACCACATCAAATATACATCATTTCATCCTTGTAGCTATAGATGATTTCACAAAATGTGTTGAAGCTTCGACATACAAGGTGGTAACTAAGAAGTTAATGGCAGATTTTGTTCAAAACAATATAGTTTGTCAGTTTGGAACTTTAGAATTGATCATCACAGACAATGCAACAAATCTTAATAGTTATCTTATGCAAGATGTTTGTGTAAGTTTCAAGATTACTCATCAAAACTGCACAACCTATCGCCACAGATGAATGGAGAAATGGAGGCCACAAACAAGAATACTAATAAGATTTTGAGAAAGATGATATATAGTCACAACCAATGGCACTAAAAGCTACCATATGCTTTGTTCAGTTATTGTATTACAATTAAAACATCCATTAAGGCAACTCATTATATGCTGGTTTATGGTTCAGGAGCAATAACACCTACTGAGGTGGAGATACCATCTTTAAGGATTATCCAAGAAGTTGATTTGGATAATGCATAATGGATTCGTAGCCAGATAGAATAGTTGATGCTCATAGATGAGAATAGGATGGATCCAGTCTATTATAGTTAGCTATACCAAAATAAAATGGCCAAGGCTGTAACGACCCCCAAAAGTGCCTGAAAATGTGCCTCGAAAGTGCTCGAAATTATAATTTCAATATATCTCCAAATCCATGCGCAATATCAAAAATTTGACTTCATATTATTGTTTAGGGAGTCAAATTGAGTGGGAAGTAGGTCTAATCCCAATTTTAAAGCAACCATAGAGAATTTTGAAATTTCAAAGTTTGACGAAAACAGTAGGCGTATGCATCACTGGCGCGACGCTCCAGTGTTATTTTCTAGTGTAATTTTGTCTTTCTTATCTATCTCGGTCCAAGGCTTTTGGTTCTTGGGTCCAAGACTTCCCATATGTGAAAATACCTATATTTAGCCATTTTTTGCCTTCATATCATTCTAAACATTCCCCAATACTCACTCAAACACTTAGTCTTATATTTCTCTCAAAATATAAGTGCTAAAACCCTCTCTGGATCTTAAAGAAATCAAGCAATCTTTAAGTCTCCATCTGTAACCTTCATCAAGTTCATCCCCGAAGCTAAGGTATGTGGGTTTCATTCATGGGTTCCTTTCACCATGATGCCAAGCTTCCTTTTACCCTAAATTGCATGATTCTAATTTGATTTACAAATAGGTATTATTTATTATAAAAAATTCACTGCACACTATGTTGGAGAATATGAAATTGTGGTTGTTTTACTATATTTTGGGCTATGAATCTAAGATCTAGTGTGAGATTTGATGAAGGGTTTTGATGTATATTGCTTGACAGTATTACCAAGTATCTATAATGGTTTTACATTGAATTTTCTAGCATGATAACACTTTCGGATTGCATGGTTTTACACTATCACTAACATCCTCTAAGTGTTTGTTAAAATATCCGGTTATGGGTTCTTAAGGGTTTGAAAGTCCAATACATATCTTATGAGTTGAATGACTATATGACAATGAAATGTTGATGAAATAAATGTATGAAATTTCTATATAGTATTAGAATGTTACCATGCCCTACTCAGGGGTTGCACCCAGGTAACCATGTCAAGGGGTTGGTAAGTAGTCAACCATGTCGAGGGATTCGTACCTTGATAACCATGTCGATGAGTTTATACCTTGGTCACCACAAATCGTAGGGTGTGATAATCCATCAACCATGTCGGGAGTTTTGTACCTTGGCAATCATATCTAGGGTTTGTACTCTAATCACCAAGGATGGTACGGTGCGATGATCAACTAACCAACTGAAAGGGTTTTACCTCAATCACTAAGGGTAATAGGGCATGATGATCCACCAATATAATAGGGATCTCTTCTTACACATGTATTATGTTCTATGTAAGCATGATTTTACTTCAAGCACCATTCATATATATTATTTCACTATTTGTTAATCATTGCCTATGCTTATGCATTTTGATTATAAACTTATCTCTTGTTACATTACATCCTACATACTTGGTACGTTCAGACATACTAACACATACTCTATGCCTACATGATATCACCATATAGGAATCAGAGCTCCTATTGATTCTCCTTGTGGCTAGACAAATTGTTCATGTTAGTTTATGGTGAGTCCTTAAGTTCGGGGGCAATATCTATCTTCTCTCAAGATTATGTTTAGAATATGTCTTGTATGTTTGGGTTATCTATTGTCATTATTATGAGGGTGATCCCAGTTACTTGTCTTGGCCTCCGCTAAGTATTTAAGGTTTAGAGCTATTATTGGACAAGTTATTTATCTATCCTATGAGCCTTGACTCTCTAGTTTCTTGTTGTTATGATATGGAAGTTTACCATTAGTCCCAAATTCCCTTGTTTATGATTATATCTTATTGTCATTTTAATTTTTTTTGCCATCAAGGATGTCATGATATGCTATGAGGCTTGTTTGAGGTTCTTTCAAGTTTCCTATTCATTGATCATATCTAGGCCCTAGGCTTGGGTTGTGACGAAGATAGTATCAGAGTAGTAAGTTGTTAGGTCCTCAGTGTCCAACACACAACATCTATTAGAGTCTTATTCATGGTTGTGAAGCATGTCATGCCTATGAATAGGAGACTATGAGGCATTCCAGGAAATTTTCACTTCTTCATGATCTACGTCATGTGATAGAGTTAGGTCCTCTAGGTCTTATTGTCAATCCGTAACCATTACATTATAGGATATGTCTTAAGCTACTCAAGGTGATGATATAATAAATGTAGAGGTTCATAATGCTCTACGGTTTTGCCCAAAATGATGGCAAAATGGGCAATTTACCTTGATCAACAAGTGAATGCTCCTAAAATTTCAACTGGTAAGAGGAGAGGTAGTGGGGCCTAGAAGGCCCGTATTGAAGGAAAGTCCCAAAGTCTCAAAGATACAGATGGTGCGGTGCCTTATGTTAGGTGCCCAAAATGTGGTAGGTGTTATGATAGCCCATGCTTGAGAGGTACCAACGCTTGTTATGGTTGTGAAGAGTTGGGTCATAAGGTAAAGGATTTACCTTGTAAACTCAATAAGAGTGAAGGAGGTGTTGGTGGGATGACTAATCCCAAGTCTCAAAAGTGTGAAAAGTACCATGGTGGCCTGTTTTTAAGGAAGACCAATGCTTGTTATGGGTGTAGTAAAATAGGTCACCAGATAGTGAATTGTTCATATGTTCAAAGGAAGTGTGAAGGTGGTTGACCTTTAGATCAAGGTGGACATGTTAGTCAAGTGGCTCAAGAAGGGGATGAGGTGCCTGATGTTGCTACTGGTATGTTGAAATTTCTTTTGGCTTTGATGTGTTTGCATTGATGGGCTGGTTTGCCACTATTTCTTTCATTATTTTAATGGTTGCTACTGGGTTTCATGTGTGTCCCAAACTCTCTTTGGTGCCTATCTTATTGGCTAGCATATTGTTGTTTGAAAGTTCATAGGTGTTAGTCATGTTCATATTGCACTTGGTCTTACCTTGTGACTTGTTGGGTTGGTGTAGTGGATTCTGATGTTATACTTAGGGTGGATTAGTTGTGACGATGTTGAGTCCCTATTGAATATAAGTCTTGTAGAGTCATTTTTCGATTCCCTATTAAATCTGTCTTTGAATGAGGGGCTTGTAAATTGGTTGCAAGGGGTAAGTATGTTTCTTGTATAAAGGTAGAATTGATCTCTAAGGGTTGCATCTATCATCTTGTGAGAGTTAGGGGTGTTGAACATAGATCATTCCTACTGAGGTGATTCTAGTGATTAGTGGATAAGTGAAATCCTTTCGATACTTTGAATTTGGTGTACTACCCTTTTGGTTTGATTTATGCCCAGTTATGTTTATGGGTTAATGAATGGGGTCTTTAATCCCTACCTTTTTTGATGGTATTCTCTAGTGATGAGGTATTGATTTATTTAGAACTTGTGAACCATTTGGGGGTAGTGTTGCAAATTATGAGGTAAGAGGAGTTGTATGTTAAGTGTATGAAGTGTGAAATATAGTTAAAAGAGGTTACCTCCCTAGGTCATCGAGTGTTGGTGGATGGTATTAAGACGAATCCTAAGAAGACAGGTGTGATTAGAAATTGGCCTAGACCTTAGATATTAGGAGTTTCTTGGGATTATCATGTTACTAGAAGAGGTTTGTGAATGAGTTCTCTCCTGTTGCTTCTCCTATGATTAAGTTGACCCAAAAGAAGGCTAAGCTTGTATGAATCGTTGAGTGTGAAAAGAGTTTCTAAACCTTGAGGGATAAGTTTATGTCCACTTATATCTTGTTTTTATTGGAAGGGGTGGAAGGGTTTTGTCACACCCCAAAGTCCCATAGGGCGGACCTACACCCATTGCTGATAAGGCTCGGGAGATCAAACGTATATCTATATGCGTTCTATACATATTATAAGGGATTTCTACATCTGACATGCCTTTAAGCAAATAAAAAGTAATAACAAGCCAAAAGGAAATGCATATGACTAGGCCATTGGGGCCACGTTGTCTAAAGTGCGAGACATGACTTCACTGTGCTTTACATAGTCTACAAAGCCTCTAAATAAAGAGAAAACATCTTATAAGGGTCGGGATAGGCCCAACCTCAACTCATTGTACAATATAAACATATAAGCTCTAGACATGCAAAGCTCCGAAGCAACCTGGAGCTTGGTAACCACAACTGAATGTCCTGTAATCCCACTGGGGAGATCTACTAGCACCTGTACCTATAGTAAGAAATGCAGGTCCCCCTAAGGGACGTCAGTACGGGATAATATACTGAGTATGTAAGGTAGGATATACTATATATAAAGTAACAACTCAAATGAAACCATGCATCAGTGGAAGATCAGGGACCACCCTTAGTTATGCAGGAATCATATACTTTATGTCCTTTATATCACTTTACCTTTACTATAAAATTTGTACAGTAAAATCTATGCATAGTTGTAATCAAATGACTAATAGATTAGTGGTAAACTTTATCGAGATCGTCCCTTTGCTAGGATCTTTCTGAACCCCCTCGGGCTCCACCCGTAGTACTGTATTGGGATCATCCCTATGCTAGGTTCTTTTTGAACCCCCTCGGGCTCCACCCATTAACTGTATACTGTATCTTTCAATTACCTTTGAGATAATTCTTTTGGTAGCCATACTATTGGAGATATAGGGCTCTATAGGTAACATGTGACATGTGGATAATCACACAAGACAACATGACAACAAAAAGAGTACGTTATGTAAATAATAAAATGCATATGAATTGGAACAACTTGTGAACTTTATTCCATAACAAGAACTCATGTAACTTGGTATCTAAACATGTATGTAGTTTTGAAGGTGACTATGTATGGAATCATATGAACATGTACAAGAGTGGAGACATGGTTAATAGTTGTGTCAGAGTTAGTGAATGCCTTCATGTACCAAGGAGAGAGCTAAGTTTCATACCAAGTTATACGAAATCAAGTAACCTTACATACCTCATCATCGAACCTTGTTACTACCTTGAGATAACCTTTCCTTCATCCAAATACTTATGTAAAATATAGTAAGTGATAACACTAGAATTAATAACCAATAGATACACCTTGGCATCCCGATCACATAAGAAAACAATACATGGGCAGCAAGTGGGTGTTTATAAACCCGGGCGTATTCCTTTAACCTTTCCGCCCCTAATCATATTTTCTAATACACATTATCATGTACACATCATTTACATCCTATTTTAAGTCCATAACAACCTTACAGCTGCCCATAAAGCACAATACATCACAATTTCACACAATCTAAAAACGGACAGTATAACGTTACCTTCCTTTGCTACATCTCGATGTTGGTAACTCCAAACCTATTCCAACTTTAACCAAACTGTTCCATCAACATTTACACATGTAACCAGACCTCAAATAGTACTATAAAATAATTTAAGAGGTCATGAAGGACGTGAGATAATAGCTTTACATACAACAGCCCGCAAGTTCCAATCAACATGACGCTTAAGATAACTTGATAAAATGCGCTTGTTGAATGTAACCAAAATCAGGGAAGTAGTCTCAGGGTGATGTTTATAAATCAAAAATTTGTTATAAAACCAAGTTCCCTTCCTAATACAACTCACAAAAAATAGAGAAATCACCAAAACAAAAGGAAAAGGTGCAACAACTTTCTGCACAGAATCTGCCCAACAAATTTCAGGAAGTGTAGCTAGCATCTATTCCTTGTTTATCGTGATACAACTATACTAAACACACAACTATAATTACTTAACTTTGTCTTCAAGGTTTATAGTCTCCTTAGTAACCCTAAAAGAGCTGTTTGTCTGCTTCACAAAGTTGAGAAAAGTTGAGAGAAAGAAGAGAGAGCAATCTGATTTTGTTTGTGAGGTCAAGTGAACAATAACTTGTGAAGCAGCTTTGGAGCTCTTTATATAGGGATATTATGCTGAATAGCTCTTGACTTCTTGACCATACTATACCACACATAATAAAGTGGCTTACCCACCAGCTTGGCCCTCAAATTTTGGCCTTTTTGGAGCACCAACTTAATGGACTTGGGCTTGTCTATTTTGCCAACTTTTCTTAGTTTTGGGCCCAAAGTATCCAAGAGTTTATGATGTCTTTTGGACTTCCTTACTATCATCCTTGGGCTGTAAATATATTCCATATGTATGTTAAATGATGTCCCAAAGTTACACCCTTAATACGAATATTATTCATGCTCCGACTTGGACAATTTCGATGTCGGGTCTCATCTCTGTTTACTTAGCAATTTAAGCTAAGCAAGTAGCTGACTCACCTTCTTGCTCCCTAAGTCCTACAAGAACCTCAATTCTCTCACTTCATTTTAAGGCCATATTCTACTCAATTCGACACAAAACATGTTTACACTCGACCCTATTAAGCACTAGACACCCATATAGCCCATTAACGCAAGATTCAAGCACTTTTGAAAATTAGCGCTAATTATCCAAACCATGTCATGTTTCATTTGAATTTTGCCAATATTGTAAGGTGTGGGGTGTTACATCCTCCCCCCTTAGGAATATTCATACTCGAATGTTAGCACAATTGGATAGCTTAGCCGAGTTTAAACCTCTACTCGCACAAACTTTAACAACACATAAAGTATTCAATACCACGTACCTATTAGTGTCCCAATTCTGTATGTTGTACTTTTGTTTTAGCTTCAAATAAGTGAGGATATTTCAATTTCATCACATCCTCAGCTTCCTATGTTATCTCTTCTGCTTGCTGGT
>JAOTQJ010183102.1:0-22822 GCA_025642045.1 Solanum sejunctum | reverse complement strand
TAAGAACACATATATATATAAATAATTACACAAGGTGGGGGGGGGGGGGGGGGGGGGGCGGGGGGGGGGGTCATTTGAAGATAACTTTGTTTTTATAAAAATGTTTGAATATATTGCAAAAATATATTGACAATTTTACTTTATTTGTATTATTTTTATCATTATGCATTAACTTATTATCTTGATTATGGTAAATTAAGTTAACAAATCACAAGTTGAAACTAAATAAATGGTAATTCTCATCGTATCGTTTGTTTGACACAATACATAAAGACCAATTAAATTTAGTGAAATTTTATTCAGATTTCTCTAACATCTAAACTATCAATAGACATAATTATTCATTATTGGATTTGATTATTTGATAATCTTTATCTATAAATTAATTTTTGAATATATGCATTGCACATGTATCCATATTTAGTATTAATTTTTTCAATTAAGATAAATAATATTTAACACATGTAAATAATAAATAATAAAGTTTTTGAGAAAAAATGCAGTTGAAATTGATGAGTGATATCCAAAAGACATTGGCAAAAAAGTAAAAATGAAAATATGCAACTACAAGTGTAATTACTAAAATTAAAACAAAATCAAGAGGTGAATGATTTCTCAACTTGTTCAAATACAATACAATAATTTGTATCGCCACAACTCATGAATTTAGTTGGAAGATATATTAACATCAATAGCAAACAAAAAGGGTAAAAATATAAATTATCTAAATGATGAAGGAATTAAAAGATCGAGCAACAAGTGCTTATTGAAATTAATTACCAGATCTTTTATATTAATTATTAAAAAGATGCAGAATGACTTTTTTCCCTCTTCGATAAGACGATTCATGAGCCTAACTAATGCATTCACATTACGAAAACTTAATTGTTGCCTAGGGCAAATCTGCTAAATGAAGCTTAAGATGAAGGTTGCAACAGGACGTTTATTAAGTTATCGCTATTAGATATCGCAGAAAGAACCTTTTGAGATGAATCGACAACAAGCCTATGTTGTTGTCCCTCCATTTTGTTATTCTTTTTTAATCATTTCAATAAGAAAAATAGTACACATATATAAAGGAAAAATTATACAACGTGGGTGGTGGGGGCGAGGGGTGGGGGTGGAATGGGGTGGAGGGTGGGGAGGGAGGGATCATTTGAAGATAATTTTGTTTTTATCAAAATATTTGAACATATTGCAAAAATATATTGTCCATTTTACTATATCTATTATTTTTATCATTGTGTATTAATTTATTATCTGGATTATGACAAAATTAAGTTAACAAACCACAAATTGAAATTGAATAAGTATTAATCTTCATTGTGTCATCGTTTGTTTGACAAAATAAATAAAAATCAATTAAATTTAGTAAAATTTTATTCAGATTTCTCTAATGTCTATACTATCAGTAAACATAATTATTCATTGAATCTGATTAATTATTTATCTATAAATTAATTTCTAAACACATGTATTGCATGTATATGCATGTTAATTAGTATCAACCTTTTAAATTGATATAAATAATAAATAATAAAATTTACTAAAAGAAAAAGTGCAGTTGAAATGAAGATACATAACTACAAGTGTAATTACCAAAATTAAAATAAAATCAAGATATTTTATATATGGGTAAAGCCTAAATATAATAACATCTTATATTTTAAAATATATCAATAGGAAAAACTAAAAAAAAAAACTTAATAACTAGATGAAATCCTTGAAAATTTTTCTATCGACTTTACAAAAATTGATGAAAATTTACTTTGATAAAAAATCATAAAAATTATTTTTACTAAGTTATTTTATAAAATAAGGCTTCGGCCTTTTGTTTTTGTTTTTTTAAAAAGCAGAGGCTTGACATTTGAGTTTCGACCTTTTATTTGAGAGCATTTTATCTTCTTAATAGATTTATAAGTTGTCCTCGTGATTTTTTTTACGTAAAGGATCATTAACCTTAAAAGTAAAGAGAGCAAATTTCATAAATAGCAAAGAAATAATTTATGCTTTTTTGCTATGGTTTGCATAATTATTCTCCACAATTATAATTTTCTTTGTTGTAGATATTTTTGTTTATATATTTCACTTGCTAATACACAAATATGGTAAGCATATATAAGAGTTTTGTGTATACAATTATGAATTTTTTATAATTTATACAAATTAAATATATCAACAAACTGTATAATAATTATGATTTTTTTATGACTTATACAATCAAATGTATCAACAAATTGCATACAAATAGCTAAAATAAACATAAATTTATACAATTAAGAATCAAATTATAAAATTCTAGCAAAATTAATTGAACTGTAGCTATATTTAGTAATTAACTGAAAGTCGTACATTTGTGGTTAATGAGATGGGTCTTCCTCACTTTGAGCTAGCTTTTGGAGTGTGAGTTAAGCCTAAAACCTAATTTATCATGGTATCAGAGTAGGACACGTCTCACCCAATGTTAGGCCCCCCCAAAAAAATTGTCCATGCATCAGATGCTAAGCACTAGGCGTGAGGTGGGGTGTTGAGACAAAAAGTTCCACGTTGGTGGTTAATAAGATGGGTGAACTACTTATAAGGTTTAAACAGTTCTCCTCCCTTTGAGCTAACTTTTGGGGTATGAGTTAAGTCTAAAACCTAATTCATCAGAAATATATAATAACCATAAAATGTTTGTTTGTCATTTCACTTAACTTGGAAGACTAAGGTTACATTATTGAAGTGATGGGAGAATGGCACCGAAAGAGTAATTGAGTGATTAATAAAGTGAATTAAGAACTATGAATTTTAATATTCTAATTTTAACAAAGATAAAATACTGTGTGATTTTTTTTATTTGTTACTTGGACTTACTTGTTATCATTACTGATGTAAATAATATATATATCATGTAACACTAGTTAAAGCGTGTAACCTAATCCGAACCTAATTTTTAATAAATGGTGGTTATAGATGCGCCATGCCTCATGAATGACATTTCATTTTTTTCTATTAATAAATATATTAAGTTAGCATGTTTCATGCCAATCGAGGGTTGGACGAAATAAATAATAGTCTATACATTTTAGCATAAGAAGTTTTTATAAAATTATATCATTTTTATCTGTTTACGACTTACATAATTTAACATTATTTATCGATATTTTTGTCTATTGTCATATTTCGCTTCTTGGTAAGTAAATAATTATTAAAAATTTAATTAATATTTTAGTATAAAATTTGTCATATCAATAAACAAAATTACAATTTATATTATTTATAATCTAATTTTTAAATATTTAAATTTAAATTTTAAAATATTAAATAGTTTTATTTTAAAGAATAGTCAAATCAAGCTTTCGAGAAAGGGAACTTGGGTCACCAAAAGAAATGCCACTTCCATGACTCTTTATACCTTTTTCTTAATTCTATTTGTGTTTGATATTTACATTAAAATTAAATTAAATTTAAATTATGTTAAAAAAATTATATTCAACATAAAACACTTTCTTTCAAAAATGATTTTATATTCAAAAAACTTAAATCTTAAATTGAAAACTCAATTAAAAATAAAAGAATATTTACTTCTTCGTCATAAATCACGTTTGGTTACTCTATATATTGAGCTCTGTGCATATTATATATTTTTTTGATTTTCTATAATTTTTTACTCAATATCTTATTGCCATATTAAAATCTAATTATATTCGAATTCATATTTGCTTAGGACGTCATTTAAAAAAAAATATTCCCTAACAAAAATTTTTCTAATACGAGAATTCAAAACTTGAGACCTATTAGGATAAGAAAAACCCGGTCCGCTTCTCGCCTTCACCACATCATTTGGTGGTTTTGTACATATTATATACTAATTGTTAATAAAGCCTCATAAATTGAAATATGTCCCAAGATGGCGGCAATTTCATTCTCCATTGCTTCTCCTTCCAAGCCCTTAAACCCTTCGATAGCCCCCCAAATCCCTACCATCTTCAATCTACCACCCACTCCATGGGATCCCCAGCTCAGAAGAACCCTCTTTCTCAAATCTCCTTCGATTTCTCATCCATTTATCAACAGGCCTTTAAAAACCCAACAATGCCGAGCCTTTTCCACTCCAATCACCTCCCTTTTTACCGGCATAGTTGAAGAAATTGGCCAAATTAAGCAACTGGGTTACGATAAACCCGACAGTTTCACCATGAAAATCCAAGCAAAACTCATTCTTGAAGACATCAACCTCGGCGACAGCAGTTCTGTCAACGGAACTTGTCTGACGGTGGATAATTTCGATACCCAGTTGTTGGAATTCAGCGTTGGGATTGCTCCGGAAACACTGAGGAAGACTTCTTTGATCGAATTGGAAGGAGGGTCTTTGGTTAATTTGGAGAGGGCTTTGAGGCCTACTACTAGAATGGGGGGTCACTTTGTGCAGGGACATGTTGATGGGACTGGTGAGATTGTTGAGCTCAAACCTGAAGGGGATTCTTTATGGGTGAAGGTGAAGACTGCAAAAGAAATTTTGAGGTACATTGTGCCTAAAGGATTCATTGCTGTGGATGGGACTAGTTTGACGGTTGTCGATGTGTTTGAGGAAGAGGGCTGTTTTAACTTCATGTTGGTGGCTTACACGCAGCAAACTGTGGTGATTCCGATGAAGAAAGTGGGACAGAAGGTTAATCTCGAGGTGGATATATTGGGAAAGCATGTGGAGAAGCTTCTTAGCAGTGGCTTTATGGATGCCGTCAAATCTTCTTCTTGACAAAAGAAAGGTTATTTCTTTGTGCTTAATTCTATACTTTGACTTGCCTTGGTGTATTTCATTATATGTTTCAATGAAATACAGCAAACAATATCACGTGAACTCGGACTAGAATCATCAAAGCAAAAGTATCTGAATCTTTATACTTGAATCTAATAATATCAGTAGCAGCATCAATGTGTCAAAAGCTCAAGCAGTAATTAGGAAAACTAAATTTGTGTGCCCTTTTCCCTACCATGTATTACGTAACATTTTGTTTGAGCTCCGATTTTCAAGTTGTTGTTGCTTATTGAAACGTCCTTACTTTCTTAAAGAGAAAAGGTGTATGATTTTGTGCTGCGGGAAATGAGATTCAGGTTTATCTTTAGATACTTTTAATGGTTTTTACTGGCTGACATTTGATTCATGTGTTGTGATTCATGCACAATGTATTTTGAATAATCAAAAATATCTGTAGAGTTGATACAAAGTATTTCTACTTTTGTTGATTCTCATGCAATTAAGTTAGACACATATCAGTTTTGTACATATGAGGTGCCTTTAGAAAAAATTGTGGGGCCATATGCTTGATTCCTGTCATATGTAGTTTTAATTTGCTAAGAATTTTGTTACTATAGCTTTATTATTAGTCAGTAGATGTTCATTTCTATAGTTGGTTTTAATTGAATACAGTCTGGTAGTCTGGATTCTGGAGCTTCAAACTGTCCAAAGTCATCTTCATTGAAAAAAATGTCTTTAATGATGGTATTAATAACCAGAACATGAGATAATTGGAACAGATTATCCTCGACACCAAACACACTCCAATTCAAACAGATTATCCAGATTGTAAACCTATACTCGGCTATGCATAGATCAATAAAGGATAAGAAAGACAGCACTTTCAATTTCAAACAGAGGTGTAAATCCCTTACTTCTGTTTGCCTTTGTACAGGAGCTTTTGTGGAGGTTTGGATGTTTAATCCGACTCCAGTCTACATACTTTTTTGCATTTCTAGTAGGGTCACACCCCCATATGGTGTAATTGCATTTTTTTAAAAACGTCGTCAGTGCACCTACTAATTATTCCGACTACTGTTTAGTACCAAAGCTCAGTGCAATTGATCACACCTATGATCTTAAGTAAGAAAATACGTTGTGGTCTGATAATTTTTTTTAATTCTCTTGTTCAATCTAAGGCTATAGTTGTGGTTCCCATTATTTATCTGCTGAATTTATCTTAAGTTGAGACAATTCAGTGGGAATTAGCCACAGTTTAAATCATAATTAATGTTAAAGATTAAATACTAATAGCCTCCTCATTACCACTCTACATCCTTTCTACCTAATGAAAAGAAAGAATTAAATTTATGTGTTCTTTTCCTACTATGTATTAACATTCTGTTGGGGCTTTGATTTCCAAGTTATTGTTGCTTCTTGACAAATATTTTATTGAACTAAGACCTACATACTAGTGTAGCCCATTTGCAGCAAGTAAAAACAAAAGTTTGTTGCAGCTGCATCCAATTTGATGTAAATATATTGAATGTTGATAGAAAATCTTTGACATATGTATAAGTAACAGTTTTTGGAAATCTTTAGTCATCGATAGAATAAAGTGATTAAAGGTTGCCACTCAACACTTACTTTTTTGCGGAATCTACTTCGTATTTGTAATATTTAGGATTTAGGAAAATATCATGTTATAAGTTTAAATGAGGTCTTTCACGACCCCAGAAAAAGCAACATATATTGTCCTTATAATTTAATAAAACACTTCTGCATTAATAATTCAATAGGAGTCTTCAAAAGCATAACTATCATGATAATGTCTCATGATGAAAACCAAACATCTTTAGTAAAATATAGCCGAGAAACAATATCATATGCTATAGCCATATGATCCCATAATATTTTTTCGCTCATCATTCGAGTCCTCAATCCTGGTAGTTCCAACTGCGGGTGCTAGTTTTGAATCCTTATTTGGGATTACCTCAACTTCAATGTTCTCTTGCTTGATATTTTCCCCTGTAACAAAATAATACTCTTATAATCATCAAATTAGTTGCATTGTTTTCCTTTCTATAGTTGGAAAGATATGTTGCCGTGAAAGAAGTATTAAGTGGAAAGAATTTGAGTATATTTGCTCTTGAAGCATTAGATTTTGTAGTTTATGTTGTCGATAAGACTGACATTTCAGTAGTTTATGTTGTCGATAAGACTGACATTTCAATCTTTTTCTTAGAACGTATTGTTTTGAACTCATAAAGGAGACTAAACATGTCGTTGGTATATAAGGTTAAAATGCTAAACAAACATTACTTGAATGCTGCTATTGTAAATATAATTCACGGTGAAAATTAATCAAAATTAATTAAGAGGGCGGAGTTTTACCAGAGTAAGGTGTACAAAAGGGGTCTTTTGGTACAAGGGATTAGGCAGATTATCCTAATATCAATTTTGAGATTAAATCTACATATCTTGTGTTTGGTGTAAGATATTGGCTAAAATTAGTATTAGTTTTATATCAAAATCTTGCGGTATCACTTATGTGATGTAAAAGTTGGAATTGATAGGATATCTTGGTTTTGAACCAAATGACACTCAAGAAAATTGGAGGGGTATAAGAGTAAACAAGACTAGGGCAATGCCTCCCCCCTTTCTCTTTGCCTTCTTGCGTATTATCACAACTCATGAATTCGATCGCAAAACATATCGACATAAATGCAGATCAAATAACGAAAGAGAAAAACATGTACTGTTTAAATGATGAAGGAATTAAAAAGATCAAGCAAGTGTATGATTAAATTAATTGACAAACCTTCAGAAGTCACCATATCAAGAAGACGTAAAATTACTTCTTTCTCCTTTTTGTTAAGGCGACCCATGAGCCTAGCAAGTGTCTTTATATCACAAAACCTCAAATGATGCCTAGGGGGTATGTTAGATGAAGCTAGAGATGGAGGCCGCCGCTGCACATTTTTTGATTCATCAGTGTTAAATTCAGCTTTAGGAAAAATCAGTTGGGCAAGTGATAAGTCATTTGTAGAATTCTGCTATCCTTGCATTTTTGTTATTTTCATGTTTTCATCCTAGGGAAAGGAGGAGTATATATATGGGAAAAATGAGATGAAGCGGGAGGAGTTAGGTTTTGAGACAACTCAGCTTTTATTCAGATGTTTGGATGTATTAGAAAAATATATTGACTGTGTTATATTATTTCTTTCTTTGTCAATTTGCATTTACTTATTATCCGAATAAGAATTAATCAGGTTGATAAATCACAGTTTGGAGCTGGGTAAATTTTAGTGCTCATCATGATTTTTTTTGTTTGGCAAAATACCTAATGGCCCTCTAAATTTAGCAGATTTTATTTAGGTCTTTTTAAATTATCGATAGTCTTAATTACTCATTTTAATTTTGGTATTTGATAATCTTTACTTTCACATGATCTCAGCCTAAAAGAGTGAGATACACATGCTTGTCATGTATATTTTATTCATGTGGCATTTTAATTAAAGATTTTTTCTTTTGCATTTTAAAATTCATATTTTTTTTAATTTTATTTTTTGGGTCAAAGTTATAACACACTTTGCTAGAGATTCACTTTTTAGGCAAGAAAATCATCTGGCTAAAGTTACGAGATTATAGCCAATTTTACATTTTTTCACAATAAGAAATACATTGTTGAAACAAATAGTTTATAACAAACATAAATTACACATTTGGAACTTCATTATTTTGCAAAATCTTTTTATTCTTAAAATAAATTAGTTCTATCCAAGTATTTTTTAAATAGGTTTGATTCGAAAAAGTAAAAAACAACCGTTGAAATAAATAGTTATTGTATCTAAATAAGAAATAAAAAAGAAGCACACAATTGCAACTCCATTATTGGTTATATCTGTTTTATTAACCAATAATGGAATTGTTCAATTACGCCTTCACAAGCTTTGAGCCCTTCTAGACGACAGTCATTGTTGTTTAAATCCAAAGTATTCTGTTTTGTCAAATTTCATCGTTGGCGTATCATATATTTTTATAAATTAAATTATTCTACACATCTTCAAAATCTGAAACAAACAATTACATTGATAGTTGTCTCAATTTCTTTGTTTAAGTCGGTAATTTGCTTCTGTTGAGGTGAATAAACAATAATACCGTAAAACAAATCGCCATGAAGAAGAGCAGTAAATCTTTCCTATTTTTGGTAGAAAATAATTAGTGTCCAATTGCCTTATACTATTGGTTTTTTAATAGGGCGAATTACTTAAAGAGACACTTCATTTAAAATAATTATAAAAAAATAGCTCTCATTGTATAGGCATGTATAGTCAGTCTATATTTGTATATCATAATGTATATTTAGTGTAGAACTCATGTATAAGTAATATACATTGTATAGTAGTGTATACTTTCTATTACTTTTGACAAACTACATGTATAGTTTCACTGATTTGGGGCTATTTTTTATATAAATAAAACATGAACTACTTTTTTTGTGAACTTTTTACTTTTTGTGTGTGTGTGTATATATATATATATATATAATTTTCTCTTTTTAATATCGGTAATGTGTACTTTTTTATTTCTTGTGTAGATGCAATTACTATTTATTTCAATTTTTTTTTTACTTTTCGGGTCAATCTACTTAAAAATACTTGGTTATAACCCACTTATTTTTAGTGAAATAAACAGGTTTTGCAAAAGACTAAAATTCTAATTGTATAAATTTTGTGATATCTTAATTAGATGTAATGACTATCTATTTTAACAATGTATTTCTTATTTTGGAAAACTCTAAAAGTTAGAATTGGCTAAAATCTCATTATTTTTAGCCAAATGATTTTTTTTTTTTGCATAAAAGGTGAATCTCTAGCGTAGTTTGTTATACATTTTATCCCTCAAAAAATCTAAAAAAGTAATGAATTTTAAAAAGCAAAGAAAATATTTTTCTAAGATGCCACATGAATAAAATATTTACGCTACAAGTGTGTGAACCTCATTCTCATCATGTGAAAGTAAAGACTATCAAATAGCCAAATTCAAATGGGTACTATTGATAGTTTAAAGAGACCTGAATAAAATTCATTAAATTTAGAGGGTCTTTAGGTGTTTCGCCAAACAAAAAATATCATGGTGAAAACTAAAATTTACTCGGTTTCAATATGTGATGTATCAGCTTGATTAATTCTTATTAGTATAATAAATAAATGCATAATGACAAAGAAAGAAATAATATAAAATAGTCAACATATTTTTCTAATACGTCTGAATATAAGTTGAGTTGTCTCAAAACCCAACTCTCCTACATAATCTAATTTTTTCCTCGTATATATATACTCCTCTTCCTAAAATGATGAATATGAAAACAACAAAATTCTACTGATGACTTATCCTTTGCCTGCTCGATTTTTTTTACCGTGGTATCTAACATTGATGACTCAACAAATGTGCAATTGTGGTCTCCAATTTCATCTAACATACCCCCTAGGCGTCATTGGAGGTTTCGTGATATGAAAAACATTTGCTAGGCTTATGGGCCGCCTTACCAAAGAGGAGAAAGAAGTAATTTTACGTCTTCTTGATATGGCGTCTTCTGAAGGTTTATTATTTAGTTTAATCATACATTCGCTCAATCTTTTAATTCCTTCATTGCTTAAACCATTCATGTTTATTTGCCTTATATTCTATGGATCCCTTCTTTTACATTAGATTTGTAATACCATAAGATTTTGATATAAAAATAATTTTAGCTAATAGCTTACACCAAACACGAGATATGTAGGTTTAATCTCAAAATTGATTCTAGGATAGTTTGCCTAATCCCTTATACCGAAAGACCTCTTTAAGAATTTCTTTTTACACCATACTCTAATAAACTCAGCCCGCTTTATTAATTTTAGTTAATTTCCATTATGAATTATATTTACAATTGCAACGTTCAAGTATGTGCGGTTAGCTTTTCTTAACCTCATATATCAGCAACACATTTGATCCCATTTATAGTTTCAAATCAATATGTTCAAAAGAAAAGAAATTGATATATCAATCTTATCGAGTAGACAAACTACAAAATCTAATGCTTCAAAAGCAAATCTTTCTCAAATTCTAGCTTTCCATTCCTTATCAAGTTTGTTCCACTTAATCCTTCTTTTATGGCAATATATCTATCTAGTTAAGGAAATGAAAACAATGCAACTAGCTTGATGATTATAGGAGTGTTATCTTGTTACAGGGGAAAAGATCAAGTTAGAGAGCTCTAAAGTTAAGGTGATCCCAAATAAGGATTCAAACTAGCACTGGTAGTTAAAACTACCAACGTTGAGAACTCGAATGATGAGTCCAAAAATATGGGATCATATGACTATAACATATGATATTGTTTCTCGGTTATATTTTGTTAAAGATGTTAGTTTTCATCATGATAATTATGCTTTTGAAGATTGCTATCAAATAAGTGTTTTATTAAATTATATGGACAATATATGTTGCTTTTTCTGAGGTTGTGAAAGACCTCATTTAAAATGTATAAAATGATCTTCTCCTAAATATTAAAAATATAAAATAGATTCTGCAAAAAATTAAGTGTTTTGAGCAGCAATTCTTGATCACTTTATTGCTATCCATGACTATTGTGAAGGTAAGTTTTCTAACAACTGTTATTTAAAGATTGTTTCGTTGTGCTTCATTTTATCCATGAGAGTTACCTTGGCAAAATTTGTTTCTTGAATTCTGGAGTAGTTTCTAGGTTCTCCAAAGGTGTATTTCAGGATAGTGTTTCAATTAAATAAAATCAACAACATCACCTAGACTTGGACTTGAATCAAACCAAGTATATCTGAATATTTGCATCTTTACACATGAATGTAGTACTATTAGTAGAAAATTGATCATGTATGTGTCAAAAACTCAAGGAGTAAGTAGGAAACATTACATATGCTGATTGTACTGATCTGGTTGTCTAAGTGGGTTCACTAAATGCCAATGAAAAAAGAGCCACTTTTTAGTTTCAATTTAAGCTGCTAAGGTGGTACAAGTCTTTATAGTACTAAAGAGTTGTGAAATCTCGTTCAACATTGAGATTGATATTGCTATTTAAAGGGTTATTCATTGCACTGCAAGCATGCCTGTTAAGCTATTAACTGATAATTGCTTGTTGAACGAGATTATTATTGCATTTTTTTCTAGCGGGTTTTATGTCTCAATTAAGTTGTTCAGTCTAGTTACTTTCTCTTAAAAGCAGTTCCACTTAACCTCAAACATGTGGAAGAGTGAATTCTGACATGTTGAGTTGTGTCCAGATATGACACTAAACATTTCAGAAATTTGGGGAAGGAAGAAAATCCACCAACATTTCACTGTTCTGTGGATTTTCTTGGTGTCAAACATGTCTGATACAAAATTTTGATCCTGTAGAAGTATTATTAGGCTATTTGCTGCAGCATGTAGCCATATGAGGGCAGAGTTGGTTGCATCTTTGTTGTGGACGCGTTTGTGGGCAAGATATGGGCGACAGAGAGCCAAATAAATTCAGAATTTAATTAAGTTATTAGTTGCTTTCTTATTATTCTAGAATAGAACTTATATTAGCTATAGTTTTAGCTTAGAATATGATTTATGTTTCCTAGTTTCGCAAGGACTGCACTTCTTATTGCTGTAACAGGTCTCCTATTTAAAGGAGGATCCCAGAAATAAAAAGCTACACAGATTTTTAATCAAAAACAGGAGATGGGAGTTCTCTCTTCCATTGAACTCTAAGGTTTCAGCTTCCATTTGACAAGCTGAATTATATACAAAATAGGTCGTTCTAGGAATTCGAATTAAGGCAAGGAAAAATCGAAGGCAGTAGATTTTGATTTTCGTGTTCATCGTCCTGTGACTCGATCCTTCTCTCAGAATCCTAACAATTTGGTATCAGAGCCTAACACAATGGGCGATGAGATCAATTCTAGGTTTCAAGAAAAACGTGCAATTACGGAAACATTGATGGACTCGAAACTTGCAGCCATGGAACGTCTCGGGGAAAGAATTGTCCAAGTTATTCAAGAACAACTTTCTAGCTTGGGAATTGGCTCCACAAAACCAGCAGGTCAGAGGACTGAGTCCAGTAGTGCCCCAACAACAGGTAGGTCAACAACTCTGGCTCCTAGAGGCAATATGCTGCCTGTTCAATTGGTTGATCAGAATCATCAGACTAGTGGCAATTTCCATTCAACAATACCAAGGTATGCAAGGATGGATTTTCCTACTTATGATGGCACCACCAACCCATTAATTTGGGCACATCGTTGTGAACAATTTTTTGAAAATCAACATACAGCAGATGTGGAGAAGGTTGGAGAGGATGGGTTTCACTTGTTGAGAGAAGCACAATTATGGTATTATCAGCTTAAACGAGCGAAGCGCCTGATGAGTTGGGAAGATTTTCAAAAACATTGTTTCCAGCGATTTGGACCGCTTGAGAGTAGCAACCCAGCAGGAGAATCGGTGACGCTTCGACCAACTGGTAAAGTTGAATTTATCAACGTCAATTTCAAGAAAAGTTGGCTAGGGCTGATGAGCTTGTTCCAGAACACTTGCATGTGGGAATATTTATGGCAGGGTTAGATGATCCAATCAAATTGGATGTGCAACTACTTAAACCACCTGACTTAACGACAACTATGAGCATAGCCAGGGCTTTAGAGCAAAAACAAAAGCTGCAAAAAGTGAGTAACATTAGCAAAGTGGCATGGCAGCAGTCCCGGACAAGTCATGGCAGCACAGTGAACTCAACAAAGTCTGGTACTAGTTTATTTGGCTCATCTACCTCGACGGATATCCAAACCAACAACCAAACTCGTGCAGAAATAGCGGAAAGAAGAGCTAATGGATTATGCTATAATTGCGACGAACAGTATTCAACCACTCACCGGTGCAAACGTCTTTTCTGGTTGGAGTTGGATGATTCAGTTGGCGATGCGATACCCGAAGTACCAGATGACTGCCCGAAAATTTCTTTACATGCAATTACAGGTCAAAAGCATGCACAAACTATGCAATTGCCTGCTTGTATTTTCGGACAGCACATGCTTAGTTTTATTGATTCTGGAAGGACCCACAACTTTGTAAGTGCTACGGCTGCTAGTCGATTGCTTCTAGATATTCTCCTTGCACAACATCAAAATCTCTATTGCTAATGGAGAAAAGGTTCCATGCTTGGGGGTCTGCTCAAATAACAATTTCTATTGGGGAACATAGCTTTATTGTAGACCTTTACGTCATCCCCCTGGTTGGATTTGATATTGTTTTGGGAGTTAAGTGGTTACAATCCTTGGGTCCTATACTTTGGGATTTTGCGAAATTTACTATGAGTTTTTCGGTGGAAGGGAAATCAATCTTATTACAGGGACAACAATGTTATGGTGGGAAGGCTATGCATCTGTTAGGAAAGGCTACTACAGATGAGCAACAACTGGACTACCTTTTGAGTGAGTTTTGATGATTTGTTCCAGGAACCTGTGAGTCCCCATTGAGACAATGTGACCACTGCATCAGCTTGCTGCCCGGAACAGCCCCTGTAGTTGTTCGTCCTTATCGGTACCCTCACCGACAAAAAGATGAGATTGAAAAGCAATGTAATCAGATGTTGCAACAAGGATTGATACAACCAAGCAAGTCCCCTTTTTCTTCACCCGTGTTATTGGTATCTAAGAGGGATGGATCGTGGCGCCTCTGTATTGATTATCGGGAATTAAAAGCCAAAACAGTAAAGGACCAGTTTCCAATTCCAGTAGTTGATGAGTTACTGGATGAACTACATGGGGCCAAGTACTTCACTAAACTAGATTTGAGTTCTGGTTACTATCAACGGCATGTCTCCTGAGGATGTGGAAAAGACAGCCTTTCGAACTCATCATGGGCACTTTGAGTTCCTTGTTATGCCGTTTGGACTCACCAATGCCCTATCCACTTTTCAAGCTTCGATGAACGAGGTACTTCATGAGTTCTTACGCCACTTTTTTTTGGTTTTCTTTGATGATATTTTAATTTATGGCAGTGGTTGGGAGGACCATTTGGTTCACGCGAGAAAAGTTTTTTTGTTACTGCGTGCGCACCGGTTATATTTGAAACAATCCAAATGTTGCTTTGGTACAACTCAAGTAGCATATTTGGGGCATATTATTTCGGTTACAGGTGTGGAGGTAGATAAGAGCAAAATACAAGCAATTTTAGATTGGTCTCAACCTCAGTCAATTACCTTTCTTCGAGGATTTTTGGGATTGACAGGTTACTACCGCAAATTTATTTGTGACTATGGTCAATTGGCAGCACCTCTGACTAGTCTACTCAAGAAAAACTCCTTTCAGTGGAGTGCTTTAAGCCTTGATGCATTTAAAAAGCTTCAGCAAGCCTTTTCCTCTGCTCCAATACTCAGTCTGCCTAATTTTACTTTGAATTTCATTGTAGAGTGCGATGCTTCAGGAGGTGGTATAGGGGCCGTGTTGCAACAGGAAGGTCATCCTGTAGCTTTTTTTAGCCGGCAGTTGGCGATTCGTTATCAAAAATTGGCTGCATATGAGAGGGAGTTGATTGGCCTTGCAAAGGCAGTACAACATTGGCGGCCATACTTGTGGGGGCACCCTTTTCTCATCCGAACGGATCATTACAGCTTGAAATACTTGCTAGAACAACGGCTTACTACACCACCGCAACAACACTGGTTGAGCAAACTCAAAGGGTTATGACTTCACAATGGTGTACCGGGCTAGTCATCTCAATAAAGTCACCGATGCTTTATCTAGAATGACACATTAGGACCCTTCTTTGAATGCTATTAGCTGCCCTGATAGCACATTACTGGACACCATCCGGGAGGAGCTCATAGGATCAACGGAACTGTTGGGTTTGTATGATAACGTCAAGTTAGGGGATTTGGATTCGGACTGGCAAGTTCAGGATGGGTTGCTTTTGTTTAAAGGCTGCATCTACCTCTTACAGAATTCTCCTTCGTTACCTTCTGTACTTTCTTCCTATCATGATAGTGCGCATGAAGGGATACAAAAAACCTTGCACCGAATTCGTGGGAATTTCTACTGGAAGGTATGAAAAAGGACATTGCTGCATATGTCGCTGCCTGCCCGGTGTGTTAGCGCAATAAGTCCGAACATTTAAGTCCTGCAGAATTGTTACAACCTCTCCAGCTACCAACTCAGATTTGGTCAGACATCTCAATGGATTTTATTACTGGTTTACCTAAGTCTTGGGAAAGTCAGTCTTGTTTGTAGAAGTGGATCAGTTCTCGAAATATGCTCATTTCATACCATTGGCGCACCCATACTCCGCAGCTCGTGTGACTCAGGTATTTTTTGAGCAAATTGTTCGCTTGCATGGGTTACCAGAAACTATAACCTGTGATAGGGATGTGGTTTTTACTAGCACTTTTTGGAAGGAACTTTTTGGCTTGAATGGTGCGAAATTACAGTTCTCATCTGCTTACCACCCACAAACAGATGGGCAGACCGAGGTCGTTAATCGTACTGTGGAAATGTATCTTCGCTGCTTCGTTGGTGATTATCCTCAAAGGTGGGTTGCTTGGGTTCCATGGGCAGAATTTTGTTACAACACATCTTTTCACTCGGCATTGCAAACAACACCCTTTCGGGTTGTTTATGGTCGCAATCCACCTCATTTGCTTTCATATGTACCAGGGACCACTCGAACAGAAGCGGTTGAGAATGCCTTGCTGGATTGTGATCACATTTGGGTGATATCAGGATTCGCTTACAAGCAGCACAACAACGAATGAAGGAATATTATGATAAGGGTCATCTGTGATGTCGAATTTTCCCCAGGAGAACTTGTATGGCTTCGTTTACATCCCTACAGGCAGCGTTCCATTCGACTGAGTGTTCATAATAAACTGTCCCCTAGATTTATGGTTCATTTTCGATCTTACGGCGAATTGGACAGGTTGCATATGAGCTAGATTTGCCAAGGGACTTTTAACTTCACAATGTTTTTCATGTCTCCCTTTTGAAGGCATTCAAAGGTGACCAACTCCCACCTATTACAGAGCTACCACCGCTAGAGGATGGCCGAGTAGTTCCTCTGCCTGCTGCAGTCCTTCGAGCTCGTGTTAACCGTGGTACAAAGGAGATTCTTATACAATGGTCTGGTATGCCAGAGGGGGAAGCAACTTGGGAAGATGTAGACTCGTTTCAGCAGGTTTATCCATCATTTGAGCTTGAGGACAAGCTCTTTCAACAGGAGGGGGGAAATGTTGTGGACGCGTTTGTGGGCAAGACATACGGGCGACAGAGAGCCAAATAAATCAGAATTTAATTAAGTTATTAGTTGCTTTCTGATTATTCTAGAATAGAACTTATATTAGCTATAGTTTTAGCTTAGAATAGGATTTATGTTTCCTAGTTTCACAAGGACTGCACTTCTTATTGCTGTAAACCTCTTGTTGCTGTAATAGGTCTCCTACTTAAAGGAGGATCCAGAAATAAAAAAGCTACGCAGATTTTTAATAAAAAACAGGAGATTGAAGTTCTCTCTTCCATTGAAATCTAAGGTTTTAGCTTCCCCTTGACGAGCTGAATTATATACAAAATAGGTCGTTCTAGGAATTCGAATAAAGGCAAGGAAAAATGGAAGGCAGTAGATTTTGATTTTCGTTCGTGTTCATCGTCCTGTGACTCGATCCTTCTCTCAGAATCCTAACAACATTAGCATGAAAGTTTTTCTGTAATTTTTAACGTACTTGAAGCTTCACTTCTCTCCTTATCCCTGCTAGTTGGCCTTTTGAGCTTTTTTCTGTAGAAGAATTTGGTCAAATACGGAAAGTCTTTTGTCTTATGCATACTTATGAAAGTATGTTATGAACACAAATGATGACATGGAGGACAAGTGCGTGACAATTCCCTCTAGAAGGTTGGCAGTTTTCATTGTGGAGCCTGGATGACAAAAACGTGATGAGCAAGTTGGCGCAGGGCAGCAGTGTAATGAGTGTGAGTTTGTTATAAGTAGCAGTGACTAGGCATTGTTAGGGTAAGCTATTTTTGTGTGGAGTTCTCTATCTTCTTATCTGTTCTTCCATATAAGTTCAGTTGCTCTTTCTATGTAATTCCACTTGGTGATTGCAATATTATAACAGTTCCCTCGGTTATTATTGAGTTTGTTTCAAAGTATGACATAATAGGCAATCAGAAAATGTCTTCCTAATATATGATTTTTGATTGATATCTTTGACATTCCATGATTTCCTGACCTTTTGTCTTTCGTTGTCTTAAGATGTTATGTTCATCTGCAGACTGCAATTATAAATAGTCATTAGAGTTTGACCAAATTATGTTATGTTCATCTGCAGACTGCAATTATAAATATTCATTAGAGTTTGACCAAATTATACAAGTATAAATGGTGAACTGATGCTTTGCAGTTCGCAGACTCAAATTTATGCTGTTTATTTCTTCTGTCTCAGAAAGATCTTTCAACTCAGCCTTCTACAACGTGCGAGTGTTGCAGATTTCATTTCTTATCCCTTCTATTTTCAACTAGCTCATAGTAGTTAGTTCTCACCTTGAGTCAGAGAATTTGATGCAAGAGAGTGTCTGCTAGTCTTTACTTACACAGATGAATAGAAGTTCATCAAAGCCTAGGGGTTGGTTACTTCTGCTCTACCTTAGTATAGTTCAACAACTACTGATTACTCATGAGCATTGTGTAGGTTTATAAGGATGGCAAATAACAAGTATGGTTTTTGTATGGATTACAGTTCTTTTCACTTTGTATATCTTATTATCTTGTTGTTGCTGCTGCTTGTTATTACTTTTCTTCTCTCCTTGAGCCAAGGATTTATCCAAGACAGTCCTCTTGCCCTCACAAGGTAAAGATACAGTCTGCATAAACTTTGTCAGATTATACTGCGTATGTTATTGTTGAAGTATTCAGGTATGTTTAGTGCTGGTAATAGACCTCTCTTTCATTGGTTGCTATTGCATATGTAAGATCAAAAATAAATTGGTATATTGTGGTGAGATAATTGAGATTTCTTTGTCCATAGCGAGAGATTCTGAATTTGAGCCTTTTCATCATTATTATTATTATTATTATTATTATTATTATTATTATTATTATTATTATTATTATAAAACAACTGCACAAGTTTCGAAGTGATGGTAGATAAGTTGCTGATAGGAACTGGAGATACTGACATAATCTTCTATCCTTGGAGACATGCTCATCCTATTGGTCTACAAGTTGCCATCTTTTTAGTATTGCCTTTTGATCATTATTTTTAATGAATGGTGGTTAATAAATGTGATTAAAGATACACTAATATGACCATAATGACGTTTCATTTTATATTAATTAGTCAAACTTTAAATAAACATGTTTCATGTCAATGGTGGTTGGATCAAAAGATGATTCTGTTAGGTGTGTGGCTATTGAGAGTACTAAAGAACTACTTTTTTGTTTTCCACACTGAAAAAACATGTCAACGTGATTGCTGTGTGATGTGGTCTTCTTCCTTTCTTTCTTTTATTTAAGGCCATGCAAAGGGGATGTACTTGAAGAAAATAAACTTTTTGAAATTATTTATTTATCAATTATTGCTATAGTTTGATTAATTATCAATCGTGACAATGCATTCAAGAGTGAAACTTATTGATCAGTGAAGTGGATTGAGAATCATAAAGTATTATATTCAAATTATATTTTATAGTAGAGACAAAAAGACAAGGTGAATTATTTTCACAAGCGTTAATAGATAGAGTTAGTTAAAACCTATTGTAGGAGAAAGATGGCAAGACTATTCCGTAGAATTAATCTCGATGTGCAAAAGTTAACTTAGATATCATGATAATATACGTAAAAAAGTTTACTAGTAATTTTATCACGTTAGATGTGTTTTCAATACTTCTCAATCGTAATAACTACTACAGAGTCCAGAATCTGTCAATTTGGAAATTTTGGCCCATCAGGACTTCCATGCCTGGCAAATTATTAATCACATAATTTTACTCTTTAATAATTGATGCAAAAAGAGTGGTTGACAAGGAAATGGAGGTGCCACGTGTTGTCATCCTACTTGCCCAATTATTCTTAGCTGTATGACTTATAATCCTCACAAATTGAAATATTTCCAGCCAAAAATGGGTCCACATTTTAGTTTGATGATAAATATGATTTTAGCTCATTTATAAGAAATTTATTTTATTTTAAAATTGGTTTTCAGATTATTAATTCACTTATTATAAATAATTCTCTATCAGATATGCTAATAGATGAAAGTAACACTAATTACTTATGATGAATCAAAGAGAAAAAATAATCTCTTATGTTCACTTATGATTGAAATAAAATAAAATAATTATATGAAAATTTCTTATTAATAAATATCTAATATAATTAAGTGGTATTTGTAATAAATTGCAAGCAAAATGGAGTATGATAGAATAAAGTAAAATGGTTCTTTAAACTATCTGCGTTTTTTTTTACTTATGAAGTAACAGTTAGTCAATGCAATTTTCGACGCTCCTCATGGGTCATTTGGAAACAACCGTTTTATATTTTTAAACATAGAGATTAGGTTGCGTACATCCGACCCCCCTCATTCCGCAATGAGCGGAAGTTTTTTTAGGCATGGGGTATGTTGTTGTTGTACAAGCAAAATATCAATTTAATGTCATTACTTGAGTTAGCTATTGGACGAATGAGTCCTTTTCTCCTTTGATGTTTTCTGTTTCATTACCTTAATAATTTATTTATTTATTACATATTATTTTATGATTCCAAGTTCGTTGGAGCATAATAACTTTTGAGTTTTTGAAAAAAATATATAGATATTATGGAATTCTTGTTAAATATTTAGAAGTTTTGTGAAATTTGGATAAATTCTGTAAATTGAAAGGAGGAGAAACGTGGAGGACACAACAAGGTCCATGTGAAAAAAAGAAAATCAAACCAACCATTAAATCAGAAAAAATTATTTAAGAAGGATTTAAAAGGATTGGACATGTGATTTTTTAATTTTCTGAATTATATTTATCATTTGCAGCAGAAATTATTCGTCATCATATTCAAAACTGTTACAAGCCAACAAACAACTACAGTAATATTAAATTGCTACGGCACATCTGAATTTTTATAAATATAATAAGTTTGACATTACAAATAATAAAATTTAAATATTAATTGCGTCTTGACTTATAATGAGAGGTACTTCACTAATGTAGTTGGTATGAAGAAAACAAAATTTCACAAAAATAATTTTTTATAAAATATTTTTCACAAAAACTAATTTTTTATAAAACAATTTCTTAAAAGGTAAATGTTTTTTAAAAACTTTGTTCTAGTATTTGACATATAGGGCAAGAAAGTAATATCCCAAAAATTTTAATATGTTGTCTACAAAAATTTTAATAGGTTATCTGGTAAAACAATAATAAGAGGAGATCAGATGAAGAGTGGATGTTTTCCTGGGTGGAACGGTCAAGGGGTAAGGACTAGGTGGGTGAGCAATAGACAATAGATTTATTATTATTTTTATTTTTAAGAAACTTATATTTTTAGGGATGTTTTTCAAATATTTTGATCAGACAAATAGAAAAATTTTGTAACAGCCCATATCTTACAATACTAGTATTATACAAATGAAACATGATATAGTTTGGTCAAATTAGCGCCAATTTTTAAAAGTGCTTGAATCTCCAATCAAAGGCGATATGTATGTCTAATGCTGAAGAGGGTCGAATTGAGGAGATCACGGCCCTAAACAAAGTGAGAGAATTAAGGTGCTTGTAGGACTTAGGAAGCTATCAGGTGAGTCACCTACTTGCTTAGCTTAAATTTGCTAGCTAAATGGAAACGAGGCCCGACGTCGAATTTGTCCAAGTCCAATTATAAATAAGTCCGTGTTAAGGGTATAACTTTAGGTCATATTTTAGCATCACAAATGGACTATATTTTTAGCCCAAAAATAATAGAGAAAGGGTCCAAGTACAACAAAACTCACTTGGTGAGTTGGACCAAAATTAATTAAGAGAAAGGAAACAAAATAGGCAACAAAGGCCCAACCAATTTGAACTCAATACGGCCCAAGTGAAAGGGGCAAAATGGTACTTTAATTTCTTGATAAAATAAGGCTTAAAATGAGAAAGTTAAGTAGACCAAGTGCTCCTTTAAAAGAGGCTTAAAATCAACTCACTCAAGTAATTCAACTTGAACAAAAAAAATAAGATTTTCTTAAGACTTTCTCTCTACACTTCTTAACTTTGTAAAGCAGCCAAAAGGAGCTTTTAAGGTTCTTAAGGAGGCCCTCAACCTTGAAGATGAAGGTAAGTGATTATAGTTGTGTGTTTAGTATGATTTTCTTCTGCAAAATAAGATACTATGTTGATTATGTCTATGCTGAAATTGTTGGACAACATGTGTTCCAAAAGTTATTGTATATTTTTCTTATTTATTTGGAAGTTTTTCTCTTTTTGGTTGGTTTGATTATGAAGGGAGGCTACTATTCTTAATGAGTATTGGTTCTATAATGATGTATAAAGGCTGCTGCCCCATTTTTACAGTCCGTGAAAGTAAGTTCTTGTGTGATATCTCAATTGTGCTCGTAATAGGAATTTATGGGCAAATTGATTAGGGGCTATGGTGTCACGTTATCCACCTATTTTAAGGACTATTTTTGAACTGTTTTAGGACTGTTTGTATGTATAAATGTTGTGGGAACAGTTTGGTTAAAGTTGGTAAAGTTTTGGAATCGTCAACGTCGTAATATAGCGAAGGGAGGTAATGTTATGCCGCCTTTTTGTATGTTGCGTAGAATTGTTATGTCTTGTGCTTTGTGAGTTATTGTAAGACTGTTATAGCACTAAAACAGGTTGCACATGATATATATATGATAATGTGTATTAAAAAATATGATTAGGGATAGAAAGGTTGAAAGAATATGCTCGGGTTTATAAATACTCGCTTGCTGCCCGTATGTTATTTTTTTTATGAGATTAGGCTGCCAAGATGTATTGATTGACTGCTAATGCTAGTTTTATCACCTACTATGTTGTAGATAAATATTTGGAGGAAGGGAAGGTTATCTCGAGGTAATAG
>JAOTQJ010183082.1:2465-13005 GCA_025642045.1 Solanum sejunctum | reverse complement strand
TGTTTGAGCTTATCATGCACTCATTCTTTCTTGACACCTTGCTGACTTAACCTTATTTGATGAAATACCCTAATATTGGCCCTCATCTATCCTTAAACATGTGAACCTTGATTGAGGTTAAAAGCCTAAGTTGAGGGTGGCTACAATGGTGGCCCTGGTTTGAGATATAGATATTGTATACTCCTCTTTTGGCTAAAAGCCTAAATTGAGGGTGACCCTTATGTTGGTATAGTAACAAAAATAAAGTGGCTAGTTGGGGTGAAAAGAAAGAAAATGACTAATCATGAGCTGAGTTAAGAAAAAGAAAAGAAAAAGTGCCTTGATCTGAAAAGATGTGCAAAAATGAGTTTGAAATTGAGGCACAACTATAAAAAGTGAAAGAATAGCCCGATAAAAGCTTGAAATGGTCAAATAAGGGATAATTAGTGAAATTGGATGGGTTGTAAAGGTAAAAGTGTTGCTAAGCATGGTTCAATGATAACTTTTAGTCACTAAATTCCTAAAATACCATACCAAAGTACCATGAACCTATGTTACAAGCTCTTAAGTCCTAAAGTGATCCAAATCCACTTTGTCACCTAGATGAAAGATGAGTTTAAGGGCAAGCTTATGATGTTAGTCATTGTGCATAAATTTCAATTATGAGAGAGATAATATTTCCTCAGTCCCTGATTTCTACATATTCTTGAGTGAGTATAAGAGACTTCTTTCTAGTGAGGGCATTTGCACTACTTGAGCAACATATGACTATGCAGTGAATGTGGAAGGTTAATGCACTTTAGATTATCAAAGTTGGATTTTCAGGTACCTCATGATGTTCTTGTTTGGTCAATAACTTTGCAACTCTGTTTTAAAATTAGTAGTTACATACCTAAATCAAATTAGTTGTTGTATATGCCATTCATATAGCTGCTATGTATTTCTCTTTGTCTGCGTAGCTTGAATTGTCGCTTAAGGACAAGCAACAATTCTAAGTTGAGAGTGTTGATGTGCTGTCAAATTAGAGTACATTTAATGCCTAAAATAAAGGATTTTGAGATCTCTTAAAGAGACTTTGTAGTGTTTTTATGTTAATCTTGCAGAAAAGTTAGGTTGACATGATTTTGAAAAAAAGTTGCAGATTTTGCTGAAGCATACGCCATATGATCCCTCCTACAAGTAGTAGCTCACGCTACGTGTCATAGGGTGGTGTCGTAGTAGTATTGAGAGACCAAAAATTAGAAATCTGCCAAGTAAGGTCACCCCTACGAGCACCATCCTATGAGTCGTAAGACACACTATGACTCATATAGGTGGACTCATAGCAATAATTAGAGAGCCAAAATATTAGACCAAAAACTGAAGACCAAGACTATGAGACCAAAATACAAGTCATAGTTCAAGTAGTGACTTGTACCTATGTGTTATACCAGTTCAATCTAAGATGCCAAGAACCTGATACGAGACCCTAACTATGACTCGTAGGCCAAACTATGAGTCGTAACTGCAATATTTATCAGATGCTAGCTATCTTTTCTGCATGATTTATAAGGTTGTTTTGTAAATACTATAAATAGTTTAAGTTAGCTTTTTGAAAGGGAGTTCGAACAATAGACATTACTCCAATATATTTTTGAAGCTTTTCTTAGGTTTCCGGGTAGATTAGTGTTTTCTTTGGGAAAACTCATTTGGGAATTGCAAATCTTACCTTATACTCATTGTAGATCAATCAAGCTTGTGAGTTTGTAACTTGTGGTGCCTATCTCCTCCATTATTATTGGTGAAACTCTCAACTATGTCTATTATTTGTATTTTTTATGTGTTTTCTATCAGCGATGAGTAGCTAAGCCCCCGTAACTTGGGGTTATGGGAACCATGGGTAGTTGACTTGAGGTGACCTAGATTTTGTGCATATGTATTATCTATTTTCCTTCATAATTAATGTTGTTTGATGGTGGCCAACACCAAACCCTGCCTACTATCACGATCCAGACCAAGGTAATGATGAATATGAAAAAGGAAGTATATGACAGGATTTTGTTGATGTGTTCTCATCTAATCGACCAAACTTGACCAAGGGAAGGCTGACTGAGACAATAAGTAATGGTTAGTTGGAAGGCCATTGTACCCAACCAAGTTCCATGGTGAAATTTGGCCTTCACCTTCACAAGAGGGCTAGAAGAACTTAATTTACCATACTACATGATTCATTAATCATAGTTATGTTACCTAGAGTAATTGAGTCAACGAACCATAGGGAACACAAATTCCCAAGTTGTTCCCAAAATTGAGTATTTTCTTGAATTTTAATTAGTCTTTATTTTAAGTTGTTTTTTGAATCACAACCCCTCCCCCTCCCCCATCTAGAGATTGTAGTTATAGATACTAGGAATGATTATTAGTGAAATCTTATAGTCAAGCCCTATATTTCTTGTGGATTCAACCCTAACCTCAGTTAGATTAATTATGGATAGCGACCGCTTTCTTATTAGAGCGTGGCCATCATCAATGGTCATGGTTTGGTGTTGTCAATGTTCTTTTTAATAGAATTTCTTAAGTCTTATGTTATTTATGATTGTTCCATGCTAAAAGCTAAACCTACATTGTTACTAATGAAAGTTTACTATGATTTATGATGAGAATTATGATTAGGGCATTTATGATGAGCGTTAAAGTTAAGTTTACCAAAAATATATGTGTGATGTTAATTGCCCTAAAAGAAGTTCAAAAAATATTCTTAAGTTCAAGCTACTCCTATGATTGCTACTTATGATTCTAAGAGTATGTTTCTTTTAAGATTCCATAAGGTGACTTAGCACTGAGAGGACTAGAGATTGAGACTGATTCCATTAGTTGACGCTATGGTTCATTGACTCACAGTCCGTTTAGTGTTCCGTTGCACATGTGGTGCAGAAAGTGAGAGCACGCCAATCATACAAAGGTGCCACGGGTCTGTACCCACCACACATCCCATCAACAGTCCAATAGCACCACCCTTAGCTACCTTTTCCCCAAGTCCAAAAAGCTTTATTTGGCACACCTTGTCCATCCACACGCTCAGTGGCGAGCCACATGGACCGTGCTACTGGCCGTGTCACCTTTGTTAGTGCCAGAAACATCCTTTACCAATCCTATCTGCTCTAAACAGCCTGTCAAAGTCCATGTTAAGCTCTTCGTTTGACTCCGTAGCACAAAAGGGTCTCACGAAAAAAATCAAAACTCCTTCATCCGACATTGAAATGAGATGAAACCAAGTGCATTGTGAAGCAAACTCAAAGGTATTCCCCTTCCTTAGGCTGAAAATGACTTTTTCTAGCCCCAATCCATCCAAAGAGCCCACACAAGGCAACACTGCCCATCAAACTATTTGTGTGACATCACTGCACAGGAGGGTCTCACAAAAATGGTCATAAATCCCTCATCGGACCTTGAAATAAGGTGAAGCTAAGCGTGTTGGAAAGATAACTCAAAGGTATTTCATTTGACATATTGTGGACCACCCATTCCAAATGTCCTAAAGGTTATACTTGTTTAAATTTGATCCTTGCATGAACCATCACCCCAAACTCAACTCTTAGGGAAATGTTGAACTAGTTTAGGTACTAGGAGTTTCCCATGAACCTAATACACCCCAACCTAACCAAATGAGGCTTGAAACATGGATATATAACTGCATAGAGTTACGGGGTGTCACAATATCTCCCCTTGGGAACATTCGTCCCCCAATGTCAAGGAAACTTGCGCAAGAAAAGTAGTTATGAATACTTTAGCCCAAGCATTAATGCAACAATGCACATAAACATGATTTTCAAGAAAATTTCAACAGGTACATCAAAATGCTCTTAATCTTATTAACATGAACATGAATGCATGTAATGAAATAAAGGCCAAAACTTGAGACTTGGAATCATAAAAAGGACTTAATATGTTATCATAAGCTTTAATAGAATGAAAGAGATACAAATATTGCTTCTCTATGCCCGCACTAGCTACCCGAGAAACACATGCGAATAGACTACTCTTTCGAAGGGGCCTTGACGAAAACAACATCCTCATTAACAAACTTTTCCACCCTTTCATCCAGCACCTCCACTGGGACCTTCCATAAGTCAACTTTTCCTCAATATCACCCAAACTTTCAAAGGGTGCTATAACACTAGAGTCACCAACACATCCCATCAACCTAGAGGCATGAAGAATCAAACAAACTATATCTACATTCATATATGTGATGTTAATTGCCCTAAAAGAAGTTCAAAAAGTATTCTTAAGTTTAAGCTACTCCTATGATTGCTACTTATGATTCTAAGAGTATGTTTATTTTAAGATTCCATGAGGTGACTTAGCACTGAGAAGACTAGAGATTGGGACTGATTCCATTAGTTGACGTATGACTCCTTGAAGCTAAATCTCAATGTCCCTAACTATATGCCACCATAGGAGTCTTATAGGTAAGACTAGTGGGTCCGTGTAAGCCCAAAACTTATGAAAGATGCAATTGCAAGATTACTAAGATTTGGATATTTATCTTGGTGGGTAGATTCCCCTTTTCCCAATGGCATTGGCGTTTTCCCAAATAAAAGAAGTTCATTGGATTTGATATGATAGCTCACATAGTCTTATTGTTAGTTATGGTCCATTCCCACAAGTTATATTATCTTATTGCATGTCTTAACATTGTGTGTTTTTTATGCTTTGTCTCATATTGATCTGTGTCATATTCCTTGTACATGTTTAAGATTATTTCATGACTCCTTTATCTTGTGTATATCCATATGTTATGTTTAATTATGATGATATTACTATTTCATCCATACATTGCATATCATATACTTAGTACATTCCAAAAGTACTAACATATATTTTTCCTGTATGATTTGACTGTGTAGGGACAATCATTCCTCTACTATCTCATGACTAGTAATTGGCTTTTGAGACTAGCTTATTATTATAGTGAGCACTTAGTTCAAGACTTGACCTATTTTCCACTCTATTCTGTATTTTAATTTAGAGGATGTATTTATGGCCCATCTGAGGCTTTACTGTGATGTTGACTATTATGGATTTTGTTTCCCTTTAATGGAATCTAACCGTACTGGTTCCATTTATTATGTATTAGTCGTATGTTTATGGATAAAATAATGTTATCTATTTTCATTGATTTTTAATGCTACTTCATTGTATAGAATAATGGCCCATAGTCACTTCCCCTTATGTTTTCCTCAAAAGTTTTCAATTTAATACCTATGAATGCTTAAGATACATAAATGTCTTAGGTGAGGTGCCTCGTCACTACCCAAGCCTAGGGCCTATATGTGATGCGGCACACGAGGAACCCGAAACGACCCTTAGCAAGTCTCTTAACATGTCATTACACATCCTTGATCGCAAAAGATATAAAATATCAGTAAAAGGTTGTAAATAGAGATAACCAGGGCTAAGGGACATATTTCATAGTATAAAACATCATAGAGTGAAGAGAGTCAAAGGTCATAGCATCAATACAAATCTTGTCTAAAAACACCTCTAGGAGTTCAAAGCTCATTGGTTGGGAAGAATTCAAATGTGGCTTTTTTTTTAGTTCCTCCCCATCTATCTTAGGGATACAAAGATCTAGGAGTTCATCAACTTGAAGCAAGGGAGCATAAGCGTGAGGGAGCATGACCTTAAATCTATAAAATTACCAAAGTATAATCCATTTATGGTGTTGGATTTGAGAGCTCGCATGAGCAAATTTATTTTTGATGTCTCTGAGTTGGTCTCCAAGGAGTGCAAGATGACCATATGGATAAAGGAAATAAATATTTCCCACTTGATGACTTTTATAAAGCAAATTGAGGAAGAGAATCTTCATGCGAGAGTAAGAGAGTCCAAGAGGGCTCAAGTTGATGGTTAATGTCGCCTAAGCTATACCTCCTTTTTCACGCTAAATGATTGTTATGAAGATATATAATCTAACCAAGGGAAAGAATACCATTGACAATATGGTAGACTTAGAAGAATTCAATCTAATCCCAGTAGATTAACCAACTTATCTCCCAAAAAGGGGGATTTTATAACAACTATGAAAAATAATTGCAAAGTAAGGCAAGTGTTAAGCTAGTATGAAGAGGAACTAGAGTATTATGTTCCCCATAATTCACTAACTTAATATTACTAGATAATCAAATTGTTTTCCAATGTGTAGCATATAGAATGGTAAGTTAAGTTCTCCACCCTTTGGCCCTGGCGAGAGGCGAATTTTACTATATGACTTGGTCCATCTCCATAGTGTCACATTAGTAAGCCTTACCTATTTTTCCAGTACAACCTCCCCTTGGATTAATTTGGTTGATTAAATGAGAAACAATAATTGAATCTTGTTAATTAATCTCTTTTCCAGTTCAATACTGCCTTGATCCAGTAAGTAACACTAGGAGGGTTCTAATGCTGTCCACCATTAGAAAACATTCAATACAAAGAGAATTAATTAATACATGCATGCACACCTTTCAAGAATAACACATTTTCTAGTTTCATTGTGTTAGTTCTTCATGGTTCTCACAAACCTAGTTATGGATTTATCTACTCATGATTAATGTAAATGCAAGGCTTATGAATTTGAATAACATAATTGAGAACTTACACAAGAGAATGAAGCACAAGAAATCAAAACTCTTCAATGCATATCACAAGAGTGAAATCTAAAGATTAAATAATGCTTGACAATTGTTTCTCAAACTCTCTAATGTTCTATCATGTCCCTGTACTATTCCTTATGAAAAATAGCCTAAAAAACCTATTTATACTATTAAAAATACAAAACCAAAATGGAATAGGATAACTGGGTTGGTTTCTCTACGTTAAGTTTTACATATAGTATGATATTTTACGACCCATAATTGGGCTTCCGTGGACTGCTTTTTCAAAACTGGGGTTGACTTTGATGACACCCCTCTATGGCTTGTATAAATTTCTATGGCCCATAGGGGGTTTCATTTGATGACTTTTAGCAACTTCCCACTTTTTGATCCTCAGGGCACGATAACAAGTCTACGACTCTTAAAGTCTTTTACGGCTCATATGCATGTTCGCAAACTCAACTTTAGAAACTCACCCTTCACTTGAAATTTTTATGAAATTATCTTTACATTCTGAAAAGTGTCTATTGCTCGTAAAGGGTCTCGTGGATCCGCTGTTTAAGCAAATTCTATACAAGTAGCCCAAATATTATGCAATTATGGAATCCTGCAAAACACACATAAAAACACATCAAAAATACCAATATCTCATTGAGAACACACAAATTTCAAAGTTTTAAGCATCAAAAGTGTTATATTTTGACAACATATCAACACCTTCAACTTGAAATTATTGCTTATCCTCAAGCAACGGATTCAATCTACATAAGCAATGCAGTAACACAGATGTCAATCTAATGATAAACATCACATCAAACTCAAGCACAAATACCCACACCACTTTGAAAACACATAAAATAACTATCCAGCGAACCAACACAGATTAATGCATGTGATAATATTAATGCAACTATGGCAAGTGAGTTAGTTATCAACAAGCCACAATCACTAAATTAGTGTAATGTTAATAATGCAATGCAAGTTCCCTCATAGAAAGAAGTCTAATATCTCACTCATAATGATATTTTTAGGTATAATCTTGGAACTATCTGAAATCATTCACTCTCACAAAAGACATTCAAATACCATGCATAATACCATATTTTCCCCCTATACTCATGATGATGACCTTTGGCTACTTGGACTAGCATCGGTTTAGGACTTCACTAGCTTGTAATATAGGATCAAAGGGCTTTGATCTGACGTTTTGGAATATAGTGACTAAATGCCCTTCTTGACACTGTGCTTTCCTAAACTTTTACCCACCAACACTGTTGTTTTTTCATATCATTCTCCCTTTCTCCTATTTCAACCTTTTCTGGATGCTTTACTCTAAGTTTTCTACTTTTTTTCTTGTATTTGCACATCATTTTTCTTTTTTGGTAATTTCACCCAGTGCATATTTATTTCTCCTTTTCCATGTCTCACTTGTTTTCCCCCTCATTTTGTATTTACCCTTACACCAGCCACCTTCAACTTAGGCTTTTGGCCTAAGTGGAGGTGTACAATATCTGACCTAGGAACCAGGGATACTTTTGGTAGCCATCCTTAACTGCGCGGACAAGTTGCACAATGTTCAAGGATGGACCTGGGCCGATTTTAAGGTTTTACATCTAATAAGAGTAGGTCATTTAGGTTTTTATAAAGAAAAGGTACATGTAAGTGTTAGGATAAAGGGATTTTTCACACATTTGGTTATTCATTTAGGATAAGTGGACTATTATGAATAACGGACAAAGATCGTTTCCTAACCAACTATCCTATAGTCTGAATCACAATAGCTGGGCAAATTCTGAATTATAGCACAGTACATGAATTTAGTAAAGTATGCTCAAACTCACATGGCACTGATTACACTAGCACAAACTTTCAAATCGTGTTTTTCATCTCAATTTTATCCTTATTTATCAGAACAAGCACTGTTAACACAATTAAACATGCATAGTTACTATTTAGATTAACTAACAAAATTCAGTACGTATCATTTTTCATAAAAAAAACACAAAAACACATATATGACATAGATATTAGTAGTATATGTGACCAATATCACCTACACATCCTAAACATGCTGATTCAACATTATTTAAATATCTATGGGAAAAAAGAACACCCATAAGAAAAACCCTAAGATTCAAAATTTGGGATAGTTATAGACCAATGCTACTCAGACTTCACTGAGGCCTAAAATTACCCATAACCCATTGAAGAAGGGGTGGATTGTCCTCAATGCACACAAAAAATGTAACATAAAGTGCAAGGGTCAAAAAGAACATACCTGGGCGCTTAAATGCTAGTATCTACTTTAGATTGCCTCCTAAGCAGTGCCCGATTTATTGTCCCGACATGACTTAAACAACATGGCTAATCAAACTTCACCAAGTGTCGATCCTTCATTATTAACCATCATGGAGGGTTAGTTGGTTCTCTTATACTTACGAGTAATAACCATCTTACACTATTTATTCTTCTTTAGGTTTTGGACTACTGGCACTAGTATCATGATTGTGTTAAGTAACATAATGACCATTCCTATAACTATCTTTGTGATCCCAATATGCATATCTACTCTGTACTCTCTGCCTGTTGTAGTAGCCTCCACGGTTACTTCTAGAATTAACCAGTTCCTATACCTGCTTTATTAGCACCTCTATGTTAGTAATATTTTGAGTTAGTGCTTGCATAGACTCCTCCTTGTGTGTTCTAAAATTAATCGGACAGCACCAGGATTTTTGGTAGAAGGCCTATTATTTGGCCCCCATAAAAATTTATCTTGGCCACTATATCCAGCTGCTCAGTGATGTGCTACAAAAATACAATACTTTTGATGTTTAAAACTTGGAATTTTATATGTTGTCAATGCGATATTAGCGGGTTTTATGTCTTTTTATATTTATGTTTGCAGGATTACAAGTTGGCCTTGTTTTGGGAAAGTTACAGAAGTTGTTGAGTTTTGTTGCTATATGAGACCCTTTAAGGGCAATAGACCATTCTACAGGCCGTAAGGTGATTTCATAATGAATTCCAGTGAGGGGATATTTTCTGAAGTGTATTCTATAAAGATGCATATGAGCCATAGAGAAGTTTATGAGTCATAGAAGATGGTTCATGCCCTGAGGATAAAAGACTTAGACTTTCAGGAATTTCATCAGATGAAACCCCATTTGTGGGTCGTGAACTACTTTATGAGTCCTAGAGGGGTGTCGTAGAGTTGAAGTGCAAATTTCTAACAGCCAAGTATGAAACCCTGACTACGATCCGTGGAATCCAATACAACCCATAAATACCTTTCGTATAGTGTGCTGACCAATTCTCCTACTTTTTTAGAACATGAATTTTAATTATTATAAATAGATTTTTTAGGTAATTTTTCAGAAGCTCTTGCCTAGTACTCAGAAAACTCAATATTTGGAGAGAGAAAATTGCAAGATCATATTGCAGAGTCTTTGAGAATACTTGTGATTTAATTTTACCTTGAAGCTTGTGATTCTTATGGAAATTGGGTCGCTTGTTCTTAATTCCATTATGTAAGTGTTTAGTTATGTCATATTAATTCATAATTTTTGCATCTACACATAGTAAGAGTAGTTAAATTCATAACTAGGGTTATGAGAATCATGAAGAACTAATAAAGTAAAATTGGATAATTCATGATTTATTGCAGGTGTATATGTATGTATTAATTAACGCTTTTCTTTTTGCATATTTTCTAATGGTGGCCAACATTAGAACCCGCCTAGTGTTACTAATTGGGAGAAGGTAGCAATAAATATGGAAAGAGAATAATTAAATGGATTCGATTAATATATTCTCATTTAATCAACCAAACTAGGCCAAGGGGAGGTTGTACTAGGACTAATAGGTAATGGTTGGTAATGCACAATATAGAGATGGGCCAAGTTATATAGTGAAATTCACCTCTTACCTTCGACCAAAGGGCC
>JAOTQJ010183016.1:9646-22830 GCA_025642045.1 Solanum sejunctum | reverse complement strand
TTTCTTCTTTTTTTTCTAAGTGTTAATATGTGTGGAATGTATATCTTGTACAAGATATATTCCCATATATATAGACATGCACACACACACTTGGTCCAATCCAAAGGAGACACCCACCTTGACCCCACATCCTTTTTTTATTCTTAAGGACCTAAGTTAAGTAAAATGTTATATTGGTCCCAATACTTTATTAAATCGAACCAATTAAGGACGTTCGGGGTTTAACTTACGTTGCGGGTCCTAACACTTTGGAACTATTTTGAACTATATGTATTGTTGGACTGATGACTTTTAAAAGTTTAAAATATGAGTTTTGGCATTTTTGAAAGTTTAAGTTGTTAAAAAAGCGAGATTTTATACCATTCTAAGTTTTGGGTGTCAGATCGAAAATCCATCATTTCATTAGATCAAAAATGTTGAAACTGGTCTAGTAGAAGTTACATAACTGAATTCGGAGTTAAAACAAAATTTTTAGACCCAAAGTTGCATTTTTAGCTATTTTCGGAGCCAAAGTTTGACTTTTTAGTTCCACTAGTTTTGAATGGTGAAACTAATGTTAGAAATAGTCTCATCATAATTTTTAAAGTTACCAAGGACAGTTTTGGTAGTTTGAAACTAGTTTATTGAGTTGCATTGATAATTGTATTAAGGAGACCTCAAAATTAAATTGTGATAATTCTAAGTCTGGATTGTCATTTTTTGTGTGGGTAGGTATCTACTTTGTGAAATTTAGATTCTGAATGAATCTCGAAGCTTTGTTCTGAGTTTTTGGCTTAAGCTATCTTTTACTGATATATCTAGTTTTTGGTGCAGTAAATTTTCTTCTCCATGTTCGTGGAGGCCTGAGTAGCATTGAAGCTCTGTATTCACGAGATTCAATCCACATTCATGTGCAGCGAACAATCCTCCTCTGCATTCGCATCCCCCCTACATATTCGCGTAACTCTGCCGACTTAACCCTCTTGTTGGCAGATTCACTCCTGCCTTTGCAGAGTACCTTGATGCCTGAGTCGGTTTTTAAATCAAGCACCACCATTGTTACTCCATTTTCAAACATTTCAAGCTTTTGGGGAAATGTTTGATGAAGGTTCTTGTGGACTTCTTTTAGGTAAGTGTATCTAACATCATCTTTGTCACGACCCAATCTTAGGGCCTAGACATGATCGGGGAATGGGGAACCCAAAAGAATCCCAGACAACCTCTTAGTATATCGGTCACACATCCTTGGCCACGAAAATAAGTAATTAACATACAAGATTTGAAATTACGGGCAAGGGGCTAAGGGAAAGCTTGCCTATTAACAATATCAAGAGACCATAAGAGTCAAGATTCATAACATATATACATAGCATGTCCAACAACACATCTACAACATTGATAAGAGCGGGGGCCGAGACAAAGCAACCAGGCTCACCCTCATAGTCAAAATAGAACATAAAGAAGTCTGTCTCAATACATAATAAGAGAAATATAGACTAAGGTCCCCAAAGTGGAGGACACACAAACTAGCTTGAGTAGCACCGAACTATCCATATGGAGAGGGAGGGTAATCAACTTGGGCTTCGGTTCCTACATGGTGATATCATGTAGGCAAGAGTATGTGTTAGTACATTTGAATGTACTAAGTATGTAGGATGCAATGCAACAATAGATAGGCACCCAATCGAAAGGCATAATCTGCTAAGTGGGGGTGTAATAGGGGTAAAAGACGATGCAATTTAGAGATAAAATCATGCAAGAAACAGAGACAAAAAATCAAAAATCTGCTAAGTGGAGGTCAACCCTATGAGGCCACCCTATGAGTCGTAGGTCTCACTACGACTCGTATAGGTGCACTTGTAGCAGGAAACAAAGAGCCCAAACTTTGGATCAACAACTAAAAGCCTAGACTACGAGAGGAGCATATAAGTCATAGCCTAAGCTGCGACTCATACCAGTAGGTCATACCAGTTGAGTCCAAGATTCTAAGAACTTAATACAAGACACCTATTACTACTCGTAAGTCACCCTACAAGTCATACCTGTGAGGTGTACCAATTGCCAGCTATCTTTTCTATGTAATATTTATGGTTAAATTTGTAACTATTATAAATACTTTAAGTTAGGTTTTATTTAAGAGAAGAGAGATAGAGCTAAGATTGGGTAGACACCGAAGGAGCCTTTGAATATTCTCTCAAGAATATTTTAGGGTTTTAGCTTAGTTTATCATTTCCTCTTGGAAAACCCAATGTTGGGGATTGCAAATCTTGCCTTGTACTCATTGTTAATCTATCAAGCTTTTAGTTTGCAATTGGTGTTGTCTTCAATCTTCATTACTTTAGGTAAAATTCTCAATCATGTCTTATATTTGCATTTTTATTGGTTTTGCCTTAGCCATGAGTAGCTAAGCACCCACAACTCGGCATTATAGGAATGAAGGATAGTTGACGTGAGATGACCTAGGTTTATCCATTTCTATGATTAGGGTTTTGAATGTATTGTTTATTTCCCTTCATTATGATTATTGTTTTATGGTCGCTAACACCCAACCCTGCCTACTATCATGATCCCAACCAAGGTAGTGATAAATAGGAAAACGGAAGTAGATGATAGGATTCGATTGATGTGCTCTCATCTAATCAACTAGACCTAACCAAGGGGAGGTTAACTAGGATAGTAAGTAATGGTTAGTTGGCACTGCCATGGTAGCCGACCAAGTGCCATAGTGAAATTCAACCTTCACCTTCACAAGACGGCTAGAAGAACCTAAGTTATCGTCCTGCATATGAATCTCTAGTTGTAGTTATGTTATCTAGGTTAATCGAGTCAAAGAACCATAGGAAACACAATTCCCAAGTTGTCCCTAAAATTGAGTGTTTTCCCACATTGTAACATAGTGTTTATTTTACTTTGTTCTTGAATCACAAGCCCCTCCCCTAATTTAGAGATTTTAGTTATAGATACATGAAAAGATTTATAGTGAATTCTCGTAGTCAAGCCCTATATTAACTGTGGCTATAGTTGGGTTAATTGCTGACAACGACCACTTTTTTATTGGAGCATGAACAACATCAACAAGTACCCTCTACCAAGGATTGATGACCTTTTTTATCAACTTCAAGGGACTAGTCACTTCTCTAAGATTGATCTTCAATTCGGGTATCACCAGGTGAAAGTGAGGGAGTGTGACATTCCGAAGATGGCTTTCTAGACTAGGTATTGGCACTTCGAGTTTGTGGTCATATCCTTTGGGTTAACTAATGCACCGGCTATATTTATAGATGTTGTGAATAGGGTTTCACACCCCCTACCTTGACTTGTTTGTGCTGGTTTTATTAATGATATCTTAATTTATTCCCATAGTAAGGAGGAGTATGTGAATCGCTTGAGGGAGGTGTTTCAAATATTGAGGAAGGAGAGGTTGTATGCAAAATATGAAAAATTTAAGTTTTGGTTGAAAGAGGTTGCTTTTTTAGGACATGTGGTGTCAGGTTAAGGTATTAAGGTGGATCCTAGAAACACAGAGGTGATTAGAAATTGGCTTAGACCTTTGACTCCATTGGACATTAGAAGTTTCTTGGGTTTGGTGGATTACTACCGGAGATTTGTGAATGGCTTCTCTTCTATTGATTCTCTTATGACTAAGTTAACCCAAAAGAAGGTGGAATTTATATGGACCAATGAGTGTGAAAAGCTTACCAAACTTTGAAAAGATTGTCTCCACTCCTATCTTGTATCTACAGAGTTGGAAGGGTTTATTGTATGTTGTGATTCATCAAGAATTGGTTTAGGGTGTGTTTTGATGCAAAATGATAAGTTGATAGTGTATGCATCTAGACAACTTAAGGTACATAAAAAGAATTATCCCATCCATGATCTTGAATTGATGGTTGTGGTATTTGCTTTGAAAATTTGGCGTCACTACTTGTATAGGGTTCATGTTGATATGTCCATCGATCATAAGAGTCTCCATTATGTGTTCACCTAAAAAGATCTTAACTTGAGACAAAGAAGGTGGTTAGAACTCCTTAAAGATTATGATATGAGTGTGCATTATCACCCTTACAAAGCTAATGTTGTGGCCTATCCTTTAAGTAAGGTGTCTATGGGTAGTCTTGCTCGTGTTGATAATGGTGGCAAGGAGGTGCCTAGAGAGGTTCATCGGTTGGCTAGATTAGGGGTTAGGTTGGAAGAAGTTGATAATGGGGGTGTAGTGGTTATTGATGGTTCTAAGTCTTCATTGATTGAAGAGCTAAAGGCAAAACAAGATCTTGACCATGCCTTGCTAGAGTTAAAGGCCTTGGTGAGAGACAGTAAAGTTGAGGCTTTCTCCCAAGGGGGAGATGGTGCCCTTAGGTGCCAAGGTAGATTGTGTGTGCCTAGTGTTGATGACTTGAGAAAGAAGATTTTAGATGAGGCTCATAATTCATCCCATTCTATTTACCCTAGTTCTACAAAGATGTATAGAAATTTGAGGGAAGAGTATTGGTAGTATGGTATGAAGAGAGACATTGCTAAGTTTATATCCGGATGTCATAATTGCCAACAAGTAAAAGCCGAACATCCATTGGCCTAGCCTAAGATATAGAGATTCCTACTTGAAAATAGGAAGAAATCAATGTAGATTTTGTGTTTGGGTTGCATAAGGCTAGAAATCATTTTGATTCTATTTGGGTTGTTATAGATAGAATGACAAAGTTGGCTCATTTCCTACTGGTTAAACTACTTATGGTGTTGAAGATTATGCCAAGTTGTATATCCATGGGTTGGTTAGATTGCATAGGGTGCCCTTGTCCATCATTTCAGATCATGGTGATCTATTCACTTCTCACATTTGGAAGTCTTTCCAAAGAGGTCTTGGTACCAAGGTTAAGCTTAGCAAGACCTTTCACCCTCAAACGGATAGCCAAGCCAATAGAACTATCCAAACTCTTGAGTATATGCTTAGAGCTTATGTTTTGGAGCTTCGGGGTAGTTGGGACAAACATATTCCACTCATTGAATTTGCTTACAACAATAGCTACCACATAAGATTTGGTATGGCTCCTTTTGAAGCTCTTTATGGTAGGCATTGTTGATCACTGCTTGGGTGGTTTGAAGTGGGCAAAATGGCTTTACTAGGTCTATATTTGGTCATGGAAGCCTTGGAGAAGGTGTAGTTGATTAGGAAGAGATTGTAAATAGCCTAAAGTATACAAAAGTCCCATTCCAATACAAGGAGGTGAGATCTTGAGTTTAAGGTTGGTGATTGGGTTTATTTGAAAGTCTCACCCTTGAAGGGTGTAGTCCAATTTGGCAAGAAGGGTAAATTGAGCCCAAGGTTTAGGGGTCCTTATAGAGTGTTGAGGAGTATTGGTAAGAAGGCCTATGAGTTAGAGTTACCCATTGATATGAATATGGTTCATCAGGTCTTCCATGTATCTATCTTGAGAAAGTGTGTGGGTGACCCAAGTGCTATTATCCCTTTGGATGTTGTGAGTGTGATAGAAGATAATTTGACTTATGAGGAGGTTCTGATAGAAATTTTAGATAGACAAGTGAAGAGGTTGAGAAACAAGGGTGTAACTTCTGTCAAGGGTCTTTGGAGAAACTAACAAGTTGAAAGTGCCACATTGGAAGCCAAAGCGAACATGAGAAAACAATATCCATATCTCTTCCACTCTACTCAAACCTAAGGTACTAATTTAAGTCCCTTATATAATTTTCAAGTCTTAAGTTTCAGCCCTTATGTCATTTTGCATGCATTCATGTTTAAGTTGACAAGTTTATGGTGATTTTTGACATACATGTTAAGATTTTTGAAATGATGTCTAAATGCATTTGTTGCATTCATGTCAAGCTGAAATCTTCATGATTATTTCTCTTATGTACATTTCTTTGACATTTGGGGGTGAATGTTCCCAAGGGCAAGATATTGAAACGCCCCCAAAAAGGCCCCAAAAATATGCTTTGAAAATGCCTATAATCATAATTTTCATATATCTCAAAATTCATGCATGATATAAAAAATTTAACTTCATATTCGTGATCAAGGGGCAAAATTGAGTAGAGAATAGGTATAACCTTGATTTTAGAGGACCCATATCAAAAATATAATTTTCAAAAATTTTCAATTCCTGTGGCTATCTGCGATGGCTCCGTGACGCAGACCTGTCACAGAGCAGTGTTTTGACTTCCTTATTTTTCCTGTTTTGGCCTAAGACCTTGGAGTAATAGTCCCATATCCACCTATGCGTAAAAACACCTATACTTAGCCATTTTTCAACTATATCACTCAAGACACTCTCAAAACCCTCTCTAACACAACCAAATACTTCATCCAAATTCAAGTGTCTCAAGCTTAATTTTGGATCTTAAGAACAAAATTCAAGCTCCAAGTCTCATTCAAGTTTAGATTAAGGAAAACCCAAACTCAAGGTATGTGGGTTTCAACCATTAGGTCCTTTCACCCATGGTGCCTAACCTTCCTTTTTATGAAAGATTGCATGTTTTCAAGTTGTATTACTTATGGTTATCACTTATTATGGATTATGATTTTAAACTACGTTGGAGCTTATGAAATGTTAATTGAAAATACGTGTCTACCTATTTCAAGCTTACACTATGAGATGGTTTGTCTATTGTGGCTATGCATGTTTTGAGCTACAAAACTATGATCTATTATGAGATTTAATGATGGATTTCAAAGTATCTTGCATGAAGATTTTACTATATGTTAGTGGGATGATTTACATTGAGTTTTCTCATATTATTTCACTCTTAAATTGCACGATTTTGAACTAGCATTACATACCCGCCAAGTGTTTGATAAAATATCTTGACAAGGATTCTTAAGTTATTAATGGTCTACCACATTGAGGGTTAGGTACCTCAATCACTATCTGAGAGGGTGATATGCCTTGGAGCTTAAGTAATAGTATGCTTGGGCTATGTTGATATGGACTCTTCCTACACATGTAAACTATATTTGCAAGTTATTTGATTTACAAGCACATTTTTCTTCAAGCATCGATCATGCATGCCATATTGATATTATACGTATCCATTGCTTATGATTATGCATTTTGACTATGGTGCTTATATCTTGTTGCATTGCATCTTACATACTTAGTATATTCAAATGAACTAACACATACTCTATGCTTACATGATGTTACTCTGTAGGAATCGGAACACCTCCCGGTCGTCCTCTACAAATCTAGCTTAGTGCTTTGGAAGATAAGGTTTGGTGAGTCCTCAAGTTCGAGGACACTAGATATGCTATCTTACTTTTGTTATCTCTTTATGTTGAATATTTGATACTATGAGGGTGAGCCTGGAAAGTATCTTGTCCCCCGCTCCAATCTATGTTTGTTGTTGGAACAATTGATGTACTTATGAGCTTTGACACTCTTATGCTTTATAAATATCAAGACTTTCCTTAGTCCCTTTTTTTAAATTTATATCTCTTGTTGTTGTTATTTTGCTTTCCCGACCAAGGATGTGTAATTGATATGCTAAGAGGCTTGTCTGGGGTTCCTTCTGGTTCCTCATTCGTCGTGTCATGTCTAGACCTTAGGCTTAGGTCGTGACAATTTTGATGGTGGTCTTCCATGGTTTCATAATGTATGTTATTGTATTGTACTATATCATACCGTACAATACAATACCGTACAATATTTGAATAGACTATATGGGTTGCTACTGTTAAACGATAATTTTATTCGATTTGACTATATGGTATTGTAATGTAACTTATAAATTTACAAAAATGTCCTTTATTATTTACATATTAAATTTATCAAATTTTTTTAAAATAAATACATAGAATCAAGTAGGGAAATGTACAAGCTGATATATCTCCAATTCATACAAATAACATAAGAAAATAAAAAAAAAGGAACTTTAAAAAGGCGAACCTCAAAAAATAGACTACAACTTGAAAGAAAATATAGGACACGAAAAAAGTATCAAAAGTTGATTGTAACACCCCAACTTTTTTTTAGGTAAGATTGAGTCATCCTTTATATGATATAGAATTTAAATTGATAATTCTTAATTGAACATAGTGTTAAAGTCAATTTCTTAGTGTGGGAATAGAATTGGAGATGATATGAGGTCGTAGTTCTAATATAAGATTTTATAAAAGTTAGATGGATCAATGACTTTTAGGTTGTATATACATACTACGATCAATTCCTAAATATGTAAAGTATATTAGATGTGATTGAGAATCATAAGGGATCTTTTACATCAAGCCAAGTCCAACAAATTTCTACCGACTAAGTTTTCGTATGAGTTGATAGAAGGGTCAACTTCAAATGTCATATCTCCTAAAGTATAACAATTTAAGTAATCCATAATATATCAAATCTAAGATAATTTAATTATCTTTCCAACACATCTAATTTTGCCTTTAATTGAGTTTGGAGTAAAAAGTTATGACCATTTTAGTGAAAGAGTACAGAGTTGTCTGAGGGTCCGTGACGCAGAATGTGGATCCTTAATGGATAAGTTAGATGACGTTTTTTCTTTTTATTATGAGGGTACTTTTATCTTAAAATCATTAAGGGTCTATTTAAGCTCCCAAAACATATAAGACATTAGTTTTCAGAATTAAGAACCCTCTCCTTCACTCCTAAACATAAACACTCAAGAATCATAAAGAAAGTCATCAAGTTAGGATTAGCTTTCAATATTCATCCTCAAGGTGAGTAATTCTTCATAAATTTCAATCTACCCAACCCAAATTTCTTCATCTATTCATAAATCTCTAATAGAATCTTAAATCATAACCTAGGATTTCAAGAAAACGAATTCAAGAATTCCAAGAAAGGATTTCTTTATTCTTTTTTTTCAAGAATTAGGGTTTTTCATCAACCAATGTCTTTCCAAGTTCTTTCACTCTAATAGAACTACCAAGATCGAGGATTTTCTACAAGAAAGCTAGTATTCATCAAATTTTGATGGTAATATCAACTTTCTAGGTATATAAGGCTAAATCAAAGCGTGAGATTGTTCTCCCATGTGCCCAATAAATGGTCATAGAGAAATCAAGAGTTCATGAGTCCCTATCCATGTTTCTTGAATTTTTTCTTGGAGGTTTTCTTGAAAGTTATATTAATTACATGTATTTTCAATATTGATGATCATCATAAAATTGTTTTCTTGAATTGAATACTTTTCCTGAGATATTCTATAAACTTTATATGTTATTTGACTAAAAATTGCACGAATGAACTTAGGAGATGAGTCAAGAGCCTTTATAGTATGAATGTGCTTGTTGTCTATGATGGTGGTGCTAATTGAGGATGTTGATGATGATGTTGATGATATTGATGTCTTTAGAGTCTTAAAAGCGTTGAACTTAATCTTAAAAGAATGTTCTTAATCCATTGAGTTGATAGTTGATGAGATGAGTTAATGTCCTTTGTTCGAAAGTGATTGAATGATAAGAAATGTTAATGTTTGAAGTTTATGAGCATATTGAGTCCTGGGAGAAGTATCGAGCACTAGAATGAGTAAGAGTGATTTCCACTCACACTTCTAACTACGTAGCCAGCATAGGAGAAGATTGGGTCATGAAAAATGGATGTTTACTTAGTCCCAAAAAAGGACTTGATGTTATTATGGATCCACAAATGCCACGCCCTTTCACCCCATCAAGGTACTGGGTAGACGCCGCAGTGACATCACTTTATTGTATCATCACTGGCTCATAGGTGATGTTTGCAGGTCTAAGAAACTCCCAGATATGTTCCCCACTATTAGTACTCTAATGTTGAGTTGATGGCTTGAGTCTTGATTGATGTTGATGAGTTAATGTCTACTTCTTATCCTTACCTGAGAGGAGTACTTATCATTCTAAATATATATCTTATGAGTTGAGATTATTCCATGTTACTTCTGCTTATTTTTGTTATTCAATTATTTTACATACCTTACATTCAACGTACTGATGCCACACGGCGCTACATCATTTCATACTGCAGAATGAAAGATAGAAGACTTTAGCAGATGTGTCGTTAAGGTTCAGCACTCCTAGTTCGAGACATTGGTGAATCCTCCCCAATATTCGAAGGATACCATTTACTTTCTTCTTTGTATTTCGAGTTACTTCTTTGAGTTTGTGGTAGCCAGGGCCTATCATGGTACCTTCCAAAATTGTAGAAGTAGAAGTTTCATAGACATAGAGATGATGTTTTGATGTTGGGGTCTTTTCCCTTTCTAAATTGAGTCTCCTTAATTCTATATTATACTATGGATGTTGAGAATAGTCTTGTGGCCTATAGCCCTTATTTCTTCATATTGATGTGATGGGATGGAGTTTCCCACTACTATATATCTGATGTTTTCTATTGTATTATTGATTGAATGACTATCTCGAGACTAAGTGGTTCGCTTGGGGACTAGCAATAGTCTCTGAGTGTCAGCCACGTCTAGGGTACCCTCCCGGGGCGTGACATTGATGCGGAGGAAAATAAGAAATACAAAAATAATACATATATTAGGGTAAAGTTTAATAAAGAATTAAAGGATAACCTAGAATTATTTAAATTTAATTAAGGGTATAATTGGAAAAAAAATAAGAGAACCATGGGATACCACCAAATTGGTGGTTTCAAAAAGTGAGGGTTTTCATGGTTACAAATTTACGAAACAAAACATACCATACCATATAATTAATGAAATAATCAGAACAAACATTGTTCTCTTAATAACCATATCATACCATACCACAAAAGACCACCATCCAAACAAGCTGTAACGAAGTAGGATACACTTATCAATGAATAATTAAGTTTCTTATGAAAATTACTTGAACACTAAGAAATAATGGCTCTTAATCAATTTCAAAGTCAAGTCAAGAAAGAAATTTTAACAAACATAATTAGTAGCATGTTGAATAAAAATTTGTGAGCCAATAGTTAGAGGTCCCAGCGATTTAGACTTAAAAAAATTTTGACAAAAGAACAGGAATTTTTCACATAAATCAGTACAAAGCATAAAGTGTTAAGCATTAACCAGTAATGAACAAACTTAAACATGAACAGTATTTGCTGAAGAAATTATGAATCTAACAGAACCAACAACTGATAAGTCATAGAAATACGACTCTTATAACGCTTGAAATAGAGAATTTTTGTGAGTTCTCAAGAAAACTTATTATTTTGATGTTTGTTTTTGTGATTTTTTAGGAAAAATGATGAAGGCAGGGAGAAATGGGTGAACTTATGGAAAAAGGATAAAAGGGAAAAAAATGGAATCAAGTGTGGGCACATGGAAGCGTATATGCTTTGCATACTGTTACACGAACCGTGAGGCCCATCGTGGCCTCACACTTGAAGGCGTGACAACCCTAAATGGCTAAGTCAAGCTTCACGACTTGTCTAATAAGCCATTGGGAGTGACACGGATCATGCAATTAACCGTCAAAGTGACATGGAGGCATTACCATCAAAAACCAAGCAAATTGTACCAAGGGAGGCCAGACGGAGCATTTCACCGACCGTGTGATCAACCATGGTCCGTGATGTAGAGTCGTGTGAAAAGACAAGCAAGAAATGATTAAGTCATGGTAAATGATCCATTTTCGGATCGTTTAAACTCACACGGACCATTCAACGACATGTGTGCAGCCTTCACTCTTGAAGCCAAGGTTGAATAGACGGACCGTGTCACAGACTATTTAGTGGCTCGTTGCCTTGTCAATGGCATTTTTCATAATTTAATTTGGATTAGGTTTCTTTTGTATATATATAGTTATTTTATTTCATTTTTAGTTAGTCTTGGATGGCTAGAGATAGAAAACATTGAAAAATATTATTTTCTTAGAGATTTCACAAGATTTTGGGATTTTGCTTATCGAATTCAAGATTGTAATTTGTAAATTCATTGATTCTTCACTAGTAAGACATTTATTGTGAATTCCTTGTATCATTGTGAGTTTTCTTCATTGAATATGCTACGCTAAACTCACAACTAGGGTTGTGGGAACCATGACAAATCAATATGATAAGCAAATATAGGATAAATCTTGGGATTGATTAGCGTATTATCGTAGCAATCTTCATTATAATTTCTTCCTTGATGATTCGATGCATTAGGATAAGCCTTTATCATTTGCCTGAAAGGAATGTTTTGATTAGAATAAGAGTTCTATAATGAAAATTCAGGATTTTTAACCTAGTCTAAGTACTTGAGACCGAAAGGTGAGTGTATTCCGGGATTGACAATAAGGGTTAATACATATACGTTCTGAGACCAAAAGGTGATGAATGATATGCATCTAAGAGAGACCAAGAGGTAATCAGATGTTACATAACTTGTTAGATCTTATATATGTAATCATGAATGCGTTTACACTAGATTCGGCTATCTCATTAGATGTCATGGGGAACATAATCCTAGCTTCGCATAAATTTTTTGAAATCTAGTCATTCTTGCACTCATTTATTGCTTAATTTAGTAACTTAGTTCGAAAAACCAAAACCCCATATTTACTTCATAGACTTTTATTTTGAAATAGATATTACATCTGAAAATGGTGCTAACAGGTATATTCTCACGCATTCCCTGTGGGATCGACCTCAACTCTGGTATATTTGGTCAAGATCACTTTACTATTCCTTTTGGAGTGTAAATTTGGTCCTATCAAATTTTAGCGTCGTTGACAGGGAATACAGCGAAGTAATAAGCTATTAGTTTCCATTTTTACTTTGTAATACTAGTCACTAATTTTAATTTTGATTCTTGTTTCATTTCTTGGTAGGGATCTTACGTTGCATGCCAACACCCGAAGCAAGGGTGAAGTACCTGTTCCCTATTACCTCAAGCTTACTAAATCAATCAGCAGAATAAATGCCCAAGAACGCGAAGCAGCTAGACTGAAAGAGTTATCTATGAACCCTGTAGGTTGGGAAGATAATGGTATGGGTGACGATGATAATGCTGGCAATGAGGTACCACTGACAGCACCACATAGATAGGTGTCGCTACTTGGAGTACGACCCCAAGTGCCTCAGCCGCCCCAAGCAGCAAATGATGATAATGAGGGTGCAGGGACTACTGGGCCCATTGTACTTTCCCCACTACCTATAGGTGTTAAGTTCACTATCACTAGCACAATGCTAGAGATGTTATAATTAAAAAGGTTGTTCAGCGGAGCAGCAATAGAGGATGCAAACCAGCATGTCCTCGACTTTTTGGCAACATGTCAATCGTCT
>JAOTQJ010183005.1:0-22831 GCA_025642045.1 Solanum sejunctum | reverse complement strand
TTTCAGTCTTTTTATATATATTTTATACAATAATATATATATATATATATATATATATATATATATATATATATATATATATGTATCTATATCATACATATATATAACGACGTGGGGCCATGAGCCCCCAATTCTCCTTTTCCCTTCCATTTTTCCCTCACATTACATTCTCTCTCCCCGACCCCTTCTTCTTCTTCACCTTCATCCCCAAACCAAACCCAGAAAACGCCAAATCAACCAGATTTCCCCAACGTTCACCTCCAACAAACTCCGTACATACGTGTCTCTTTCCTATTCCCCTTCACTCGCTCGCACCTCGTCCGTTTTGGAATCAAAACGTGGTGCATATCACAATCAATTGAAATCGATGGCTATGATATGGACTCGTGGATGATGCCAAAGGATGAGAAAGTCAATTTTGAATTGAAACTCTAAATTGCCCTCTGATTTCCCCCCATATGTTACCCTAATTCAAGACCTATATATATCATTCTTCCCCAATTTTGGGAGGCAGCGGTTCTTGATTCGAAAACCCAACAAAATAACTCAATCAATTTTCACAACATTTTGATAAAATTCTCAGAAAGCGCTCCTTTAGAAATTAAGAAGCCGTTAAGGTTCAAAGGATCTCAGAGACGAAGTTTTTTTTTGGGTGGTGAAAGTTCCTTCACGCTCTCTTGTCCCAGGTAGCTGCCCTTGAAAAGGTAACACTTTCATCTCACTCATCTTGGTTTCATTTTAAGTGTCATGCTTGTGTTTGCTCTGTCTGATGCTTGCTGTATCGTGACTGGTTCGAAGCTGTGTTTTGTTATTATCATTTGATAAAGGCATTTTCAGTCTTGTTTAAGTGTCCAGGGTCTGGATTACATGCTGACTCCATGTCTCTTGTTTGTGGTTCCTTGGTCGATTTCAAGCTCTTCATTCAAGTAATGTTTGAAATGTTTCATTTTCATATTTCATATATTAATAGTTAAGTCTCTGATATGAGCTTGAGTTTTCTGTCGAATGATCTCGAAGCCATGAGTATATATTGTGAAGTCTCTCCCCTTCTTGTTTTCTGTCACTACATCCCTGCTTCAGTATACTGTTTCCAAGCATATCAGCTCCATTTTTGGCCCTAATTTCATCTTAAACTGACTCCATCTTGCCTGCTCGTGTTGGTTTGATTTGGCTTTATCCGCATTTGTTCTTTTTCTTTTTGAGGTTTAAGCTATAGTCTTTCACCCCATTTCAAATTTCTCTGTGACCTGATGGTTTGAGATTGTGATATATGCTATCCGTTTTTGATGTTCCTTTGCTATGTTAGAGAATAAATCAGTGTTTTAAGTCCATTTTTACACATCTGATAACTGGTCGCCTAACTTCGTATAATGAGCGTTATTTGGTTTGAGTCATGTAGGAAAGCTTCGAGTTTTTCTTTGAGTCTGTGATGCCATTTTTCTCTTTTCTGTTCTGTTCTAACACTGTGAACAGACCTTCAAGTCTTTTAAAATGATGCATGAATTTGTCGCATTAAGCAGTGGTTAAAAACGCAGGACATATGATTTTGCTCTCTGTTTGTGCCTTCTCATTTCAAGTTATGTCTATTGTTGGGCCAAAACAGTACAGTGTGGCTTTAAATAGTGATAGGTTATACCTTGGTTCCATTCTACTGTGAAGTCTAGTTTCTATTAGTGTCTGAAGGGGTCGAAATAAGTTGATCTGTCCTACTGCCGTATGATGTTTAGTAATTCATTGTGATTTTAAGAGTGTTATGGTCTTATGTGTTGCCCTGCCTTGCTTTGAAGTCTGGTGTCTTTCCAGCATGTTAAAAGGTAAAACTGTTTTTTAACTTGCATAAATAGTTACTAGTTTGTTACTGTCATGTTGCTTTACGATAGATGCCACTTCATTTAGCAAGTAAGAGACTAGCTTGTCATGCTAGCATCAGTGGTTCGTGACAGCTATTGTTACTTTCTTAAAATTAAACTCCTCTCTCATTGTTTGAGATTCTTCCTTATTCCAATCATTGTTTTCAAATAGGTCAAGCCTTTAAGCTACTGTTTTGCTAGTTTCGTCATTTTTCTTCCTGCATTTTCCTTTAATGAACTACCTGTTGGTTTAGTGTGAATAAGGCTTCCCAGAGTTTTAGAAGGATCAACTGCTTAGCTTGGTTGTTTAACGGCTGATTTGTTCTCATGTTAGAGCTTCATGGCATATGACATTTGAGTTTGCAAGTTACACTAGTTCTTTTAGTTGAATGTAGGCTGCAAACAAAGAAGTATATTTTCATGCCTGCCCTGCTCTATTTCTCATGAATTTGATGCTGGAATTTTATTTTCGTTCTTGTGAACTGGTTATCAAGTCTTTCTGTTAAAATGTTTGTTATTATGTTCACTTAAGCTGCTGTAGTAGGCATTAGGATACCCCTTTCTGAGGTCCAGTCATCCTCCCAGTAACTTGATAAGGTTAAGTTGCACTGATTTGTTCCCGTTTGCTGCATAATGTTACAAATTTGCTGCTGTTCGGTTTCTTCTGATTCCTGCTGGTCTCAGCAAAGTCTCTCCTTACTCCATATGCATGAGTTATATTGTTTCTATTCCTCTTAACCTGCAGACTTTCACTTACATCCTCATGGTCACTGACCAGCCTTCTAAAATAGAATTATCTGAACTAGTATGTTATTTGTGGATGGAAACCTTCTTAGTCCTTTTACCAGCGAGCATAGTTGCTGACTACTCCCTTCCTTTCTTGCCTTTTACTTTTTAAACGAAGGGCACCTCTTGTAACTTATCAAGTCCCTTATTAAAGAACCCTTGCTTTGGTTGTTAATTGCATTAGGCCCAATGTGATGTGTGCATACGGAAAATGCCAACTTCATGTGAATTCAAGCATGCTATTCTTGTTTCTCCATATGTTATGATCATTTTAGTGTGAAAGTTCTCTTTATGTAGTAATATCTTTGCCCTTAAACTTAATCTTGGCTATGTTTGGTTGCTTATATGTTCTTTATTTTTTCTTTGTATGCGACTTTGTGTCGAGCCTCCTTGGGACTACATCCTTGCACCTAGCGTCTCCCTCAAGTTATTAACAACGATATATATTGGAAGCAAGAAATCAGTGTATATACGCTGATATACACTAGGCACTTGGGGTATACTATATGATGATGCAGCAGGGAAAGGGCTAAAAGCCCATTATGGAAGCAACGCCTGGATTTTGTTTAAGGGCCAGGCAGGCCCAAGCTTAAGCAACAACAACAATAACAACATACCCAGTGAAATCTCACAAGTGGGATCTGGAGAGGGCGTACGCAGGCCCAAGCTTAAGGTGTTGGAAAATTGGGCCTGTTGAGCCCATCCTATTTTTATGTGTTGTGTTTTCTTTGCTATCACTTGTATTATTAGTTACTTGTTTTTTAACTCTAGCTTTATTTGTATTATTATTCTGTTGTTAATCTAATTATTACCCCAACATATCTCCATTTTTTAAATTTCCATTTTTTGATTCTCTTAGTGTTAAAACTTTTCCTACAATTTATTTTTGGCAAAACTCTTGAAAAATTGGTTCAAGTGTTGGTCGTTCGTTGCAAACCTAGACAATTTTGTAAAAGTTAGTCAATTTTTTCAACTTTAGTCGATTTTGCAAATATAGTTATTTTTTTTAAAAAAAAAAATGTAGTCAAATTTTCAAACTTAGTATGTTTTTCAAATTTAGTTAATTCTTTTAAAAATAGTCAATTCTTTTGAACGTAGTCAAATCTTTTTCAAATTTAATCAATCCCTTTAAAAGTTAGTCAAATTCCCTAATCATTGATCAATCGCAAGTTAGCAGTCATTTTGAGTGATTAAGTTCTTCTCAAAATGAAAATTGAACCTGAACCCTTTCTTTGGTATTTTAAAAAAGATTTTTTCTGTCTTTTTTAAATGTTTTATGGGTTTCCTAATTGTCCTTAAAATTATGTGGCGACTCTTTTAATTTTCGAGAATTTAATTTGTACTCAAAATTAATTAAGTATCAAATCGGATTTTTGAAAGTCAAAGTCTCATTTTTCGAATTAATAGAAATGACGACTCTGCTGGGGAATAATAGGTTCTAACCATTAGATTATCATTTACTTGACTAACTATTCGGGTTATAATAATTAGTAATTGCCTTTATTTTTCTATTTGCATTTATTTGTTTAAATTCAATTATCATAAATTGTCATTCATGACATATTTTCGCCAACCGGCATTTAGAATGCATTAGGTTAAGGGTGGTTACGTAGTTATCTCCATGATTGTCCCTTCAGAAAAACCCTAAATATTTCTTTGAAAATAGTATGTAAATGGGTAGTTGTTTTGTGGTTGTTCCAATGCCTACTATTTCACCCCGAAGTTTGTCCAACTCGGGTCCCAAGTCAAATCAAAACTAATTCTTAATCAACCTAAGATAGAGCGAAATCAAATTCCTACTTCTAAGCATTTGCCTAGGTCGATCCACTATCTAAGGGGTATTGGGCCCATTAGTAAACCACCAAAACGTGTCAAAGGTCCTCAACCCGATGACACATCATGTTATGTGGCTTTGAAAGGTGCATGTGTTGATAACCAATTATTGTCTCTCGGGGGGTGGGGGGGGGTCCTAACCAAGCCTTTTTATAGGTACGACTCGCTTTCTCAAATTCAACATGGTCGTGGAAGCACCCCCATGGTGGAATGACCTCACTTTTGACCATAAAAGGGAATTGAACAAACACATGAGGTGGTTGACCTCGCTTATGCAAATGTCCGTCTATCCGAAATTGATAGAGGTTCTCATCGGGTACTAAGATCCTGAAAAGATGGTGTTTCGCTTTGGAATGATGGAAATCACTCCAACCCTTGAAGAAATTCAGGACGCCATTGATACCGTAGGAATGGCGGGTAAGAGAAAAGTTAAAACAAAAGAAAGCATTTTGATTCCCGATAAGCCAATTGGGGAGCAAATTAGGGAGTATCTTAGTCTCAAGAAAGCTGACTGGGCACATGGATCAAGCATAACCTTCAGAGATCTCTACGACCGCTTCGGTCACTCAAGCTTTTACCTAACGTTCAATCAAGAGTTCAAATCGTATCATGAATGGGATGTCACGCTACCTTTGGCCTTTGTCGTTGCACTATTGGGAGTCATGATATTCCCTCAAGGCCCGAGCCTCAACATCAATACTAGAATCATTATGGTCGCCCATACCGCCTTCTACGGACACAAAGCTCAGGGAGTGACAAAGTATTATTCACTCGCACCAACCATTGTAGTCGATATGTACCATGCTCTTGGGAAATGCAGAAATGGGCACCATTATTTTCAAGGGTGTAATTTGCTCCTTCAATGTTGGGTAATAAGTCATTTGTTCAAGCGAGAAAGGACTAAAGAACTCCCCACACTGGACAATCACGATCCTTTCCTAGGGCTTTATGACAGGATGTATTGGGGTGAGTTTGAAGGGAAAAAGACCCGTGAAAGATGGGCCCAAATCTTTTTCAAATTAGGAGAGGATAACATTCAATGGATGTATGATCAATTCATTTCAAAAGAGGTCGTGATTTGGGGTCATAAGTTGCTATTTTTTCCACTTCCAGGAATTTGAGGTATTCGGCGATATGCGTCACTTCGGGTTTTGAGACAATTTGGTAGGAAACAGACCGCACCTCCCACTATGCAGATGAATATCTATGTATTTGATCATGGAGATGATAGGATCCCAAACACAGATGACATATTGAAAGAGTGGAAGAAACCTTCAAGGTTGGCCAAAGAGACTATTGCTGAAGACCGATTTAATGCTAGATATGTGGATGGATACAAGGCTTGGTTGAAGAAAGATTTGCAAGGCCTCAGGTTCTTGGTTTGGAATATCTATCGAGGTTTAGAAGATACATAGTCACAAGTAAGGATAAAGCTTGGGAGGGTTAGGAACAAGGTAGAGAAATGCAGGAAGCCTTTCTTCTAAAACAAGAAGAAGACAAGCATACCATTGAGAGTCTGACCCAAGAGTTAGAAAACTTGAGAAGCGAACTTACAAAGATGGATTCTTAGATGAATGCCCATGGAGAAAGCATCAGATATGAAACTTGGGAGGAGAAAGGTTGCAGATATGATAGTTACTGGTTGATGGCTTAATACGAACTATACAACATCATGGGACAATGAAAGAGGAGCAGAATGGAAGAAGGACCCTCTGAGCATCAAGCTAGTATCGCCCTTGCGAGGGTTTATTTTAGATGTATTTACTTTTAACCCCTGCATGGGTTTGTACTTTATCTCCCTTACGTAGGACGACTTTATGTTTACTTTTCTTGACCCATGTGTGGGCCTTTTTATTTTATATATTCCCTGTCTCAGAACTGTTTCCCATTTACTTTCAAAATATTTCCTGCATATATGAGAGTTCTTTTGGGGGGCAATGGTCTGTTACGCATACACCTTTCAAATTCTTTAGGCCTATCCCTGGCATAAAAGGGCCACCTGCATTTAGGACGCGTAATAACTATTTCATTACTATTTGCTATAACTGTTTGTATAATTATGTTGTTTTATTTGGTAAAATTCTATCCCACTTCTTTTGAAATTTTTCTAGAACTCCCTAGGCACAAATCCCAGTCACTATCAAATATGCGACCAAACGATTCTTTGATCTCAAGTTTCTTAACAAAGTCCGAATTCCTTAATCCACTTTTACAATTTCATTCTTTCATCTTAGGAAAGGTTGGATTCGCAACCAGGATGGAGAAAAGCTAAAATGATAAGAGCGCTGAAGGCACATTGACAGGGGTGCTAGGCAAGGTCACCCAAGAGGTCCTAGAAGATGGAGAAGTGAATCAAGCTACCAAGACGATGCTTGCTAAAATAGCTGAAACTGATGAGGGACTGAAAAGTACCGGGATAAAAGAGCAAGTCTGAGTAGGGCAAGTCAAATACTCGTAGAATATTCATCTACTCTGGAGGAATATCTTGGAAACACAATTGCTCGAAATACAGAAGTAGAGGTGGAACTCGAGGTCACCCTGGAGGAGATAACCAGGCTGTAGCAAGAGAATCCCTATTGTGTCCTCCCAGGACCGAGCCAGGAGGCCGAGGGAGTTGAGGTTGACATCCTGCTAAAAGAGTGATTTAAATAAAGTATAAAGAAGGAAATCAACAAATCAGTAGAAGAAGTCTCAATAGAGACATTTTATATTTCTTAGCAATATTTCTATCCTGTATTTTTTATTTTCCGTGTAATGAAGTCCATTTGAACCAAGCTATCCCTTGTATTCTCGAACTACGTAGGGCCTGATTTCTTATTTGTGAGATACGTAGGCAGCCTTTTAGGCTCGTCCCTATCTTTCAAAAAGCTTTTTTTTTCCTGTCTACATTATCAACACTGCAAGAAGACCTGACTCAACGTGAATCAATCTTCCTGATCCATTATTCCTAAAATCATATAAGCAAAGTCCTGCCTATTTACCATATCTTGCGTATCTGTGGGCTAGTTTACTTTCGAATAAAACAACAGTTGTGTGCTTGTTGATTTATCTGTGCTATCTTACGTTACCTATTAATCTAAGGGAACTAACATGCTTGCATTTGAGTAATTTTTTTTACAAGTAATTTAGAATTGATATGTATTGATAAAGCTGGACGATCATCCTTATTTTACTAGATCAAAAGCCCACAAAGATCCCTCCCCTGACCAAAACCAGTGGGAAGGAAAAATAACAGACAACAATGATGATGTAAGCCTGTCTGAGATCACTGTGACAAATCCCATTATCGTACTACAAAACAAATTGATTGCACAGTTAATGCAGCAAATTGTTGAGATGAAGATGGAAATGAAAAAGACTCAAGAGTTAGCGAATTTGGCTATCACTGCTAATCTTCCTGGTCCAGATGACGGGAGGCCTCCATTCCATTTTCCTTCTCCTAATCTATCTCATCAACCTGTCCCTATCTCAAAACAAATCCATCAATTACTCCTTCTCAAGGCTCTCCTGTCATTGACTTGACTACCCCCGATGCAAGATATTCTAATCTTTTTCCCCAAGCACCACCCCCTCTCTAAAACCTAAATATTAATAGTGCCCAAGTCTGTAATTCCTCTCAAATTCCCCACACTGCCTAACCCTAGATAATCCCTCTTGAAAAGCAAGCTCCGGACTAATACAACTCACCTACCACCCAAATTGTGCCTCCTAAAAACCCTTCCATATCCCAATCCTTACCAATTCACAAATTCTTCAAGCCACTTACTCTAAGGTTGACCATTACAAGGAGAAGGAAAAAGAATGGAAGGCCAAGGAGGAGATGGCCAAGTTGGATATAAGGGAAGAAATTACAAAAGCTATGAAGCAATTTTGCTATGCACCTGATGTTGCAGAGCTGGATTATGAGGATTTATGCATTCACCCCGATCTGAACCTTCCAGAAGGGTTCAAAATACTAAAGTTTGATATATTCGATGGAAATAGAAATCCTCTGGCCCATCTGAGAGCATATTGTGATTAACTTATGGGTGTTAGGAAAAACGAAGCGTTGCTTATATGGCTTTTCAGTCGAAGCCTGAGCACGGAGGCCTTGGAATGGTTTACCTCCCAAAAAGTAAACCAATGGGCCAGTTGGAGTGCTATGGCCAAAGATTTTTTCAAAAGTTTTGCTTATAATATCAAAATCGTGCCAGACTGCTATTCATTGGAGAAGATAAGATAGAAGTCAGCCGAGAGTTATTGAGAATATGCCGATAGAGAAAGAACGCCGCTAGAGTACATCCTCCCATGTCTGAAAAGGAGATTATCGAAGTGTCTGTACGCTCCCAGGAGCCTGAGTTTTATGAAAGAATGATGCTGCTCGTTGGAGCAAAAATTCGCAGATATAGTTAAGATTAGTGAGAATATCGAAGATGGACTCAAAATGGGCAAGATCACCTGTATATCAAATTCAGTCGAATTGTCCAAGATATTGAGAAAAAAGAAAGAAGATGTGTCAGCTATCTCCGACATACAAGACAAAAGGAGAACCCCTAGCAGCCACCCCAAAAAGTCCACACCCCCTAAAATCCATTTTCAACCTGCTCTAAGTTCATTCCCCATCTTTTATGCTCAACCAGGATATCACACTCCACCCATAAACTACCAAACTCCTCCTCCCCATTATCACTACCCACAATATCCAAACATTATCCCAAACTACCAATCTCTACTGCCAAGTTGCTCCCATATCCAAACCAACTTATCAGACTCTCTCTACCAGTTACCCAATCCCAAATCCCCAAACCCCACTGTCAAATTACCAAGCACTACCATACCCAAGATTTCAAACCCCTACACCCCCCACCCCCCCGTCGAAACCAATCAATTACCATCGAGTGCCTCCACCTCCACAAAATAACTATAAGCCTCCTCATCCAAATGTGGATAAAAACCGCCCTATGGTGTTCACTCCGCTTTCCAAAAGCCAGACAAAGCTATTTGAAAGATTGTCAACTGCAGGGTTGATCCAGCCTGCCCCTCCGAGAACCATGGATGCTAATTCTCATTTCTTCAAGAGCGATCAAACTTGTGCTTACCACTCTAGCAATGTTGGACATGACACTAAAGATTGCATAAATTTGAAGCATAAAATCCAAGACTTAATTGATCGCAACATGGTCGTTCTTCGGACTGTAGCTCCCAATGTCAACAAGAATCCTTTACCTGGTCATAGAGGGAACGTTATCGGTATGATTGAGAGAGAAGAAAATTGGTGCACAACTAAGAAGATAACATGTTTAGAAAAGAGTGTGACATCTCTACGTATCACTGAGAAGCCAAAGATGGAGATCCTGATACCTTTTGAAGTGATTGCTATGACACCGAAGGGAATTCCTAACAAGAAGGTTGAGATCAAGATTGTTGATGCAGAAAATCAATTGAGGGAGTAGGCAGAAGAATCAAAGGCCGATAAGTGAAGCCGAGGCAGAAGAATTTTGGAGAAGAATGCAGCCTCAAGAGTACTCGAATTTTGGAGAAGAATGCGGCCTCAGAAGTACTCTATCGTGAAACTCTTGGAGAAGATACCTGCCCAGATTTCTATATGGGCACTCTTGATGAATTCACAATGTCATAGACAGGCATTAATGAGAGCATTGGAGGACACTTATGTGCTTGTAGGAACAGACAGCGATAATCTGGCAGCCATGATAAGCCGGGTTACCCAGGGTCATCGCATCAGTTTTGGCGATGAAAAGCTACCATTCGAGGGAGGAATGCATAATAATGCATTGCATGTTACAATTAAGTGTTGAGATATGATTCTAAATTGTGTCTTCATCAACGATGGGTCTGGACTAAATATTTGCCCTCTATCCACTCTCAAGCAATTGAACTACGATATGGAGAAAATTCAGCAGAACTAAGTTAATGTGAGAGCATTTTGACGGTGGACGGAGAGATACACTGGGAGCAGTGAAACTAACAATTTATGTGGGACCAGCTGAGTTCGTCGAACTTCAAGTGATGGACATCACTACCAGCTATAACATGTTGTTAGGGAGACCTTGGATCCATATGGCTGGAGCTGTGCCTTCTACCCTCCACCAAATAATGAAGTTCATTTGGAATGAACGTGAAGTGGTTATTTATGGTGAGTGAAGCTATTCGAATGTGTATGCACCCATCATCGATAATGTCACTAGAGGATCAGATTTCTACACAGTTGAAATAGTGAATGCTACTAAAGACGACTAGACGACGAGACCTCTTATGTCTGTTGTTTATAAGATGATGGTCACAGTGATGTTGAGAAATGGGTTTGAACTCGATTTTGGGCTAGGGAAGCACTTGTAGGGTATTATCGAGCCTATCTTATTCTGGCAAAATAGTCAAGATTCAGCCTAGGATACACTATCTTGGAGGAAGATGAGTGGGAGATGCAGAATCAGAAGGATGATTGAGCTTTGGCCCGACCAATACCGCACTTGTATCAGTCATTTCCAACAGAGAATGCATAGGTGACAATGGTCTTGGGGGAGGGATCTGAGACCTGTTTAAAGAAATTGATGCAATTGATGATGATGAAACAGCCCAAACGTTAAGTGTTCGAGATGCAGAACCAAAGACCAAGAGTTGAGAGAGACATCCACCTCGTTGCTGATCCCCTACTTGTCTTGGTAGAGGAAGAATTGCTAAATTACTCGTTCTTAAAAATAGGTGGCAGTTCGACGGAGGCCCGTGACCCATCTTTTGTCTTGCTATTTTACTCCTATTTGATTTCGTTTTAATTTCTCTTGTAATATCTCAAAAGGCAGATTGACCCACAGTCATGGCCAAAGTTTGCATTTTCTTTTAAATAAAAGCCTCCATTTATTTCAAATTACACTTTCTATTCATCTTATCATTTCAATTACTTCTTATCTAACTATGTTTGTTTATAATTTCAGTTTAAATAATTCTAAACCTGCCAATGTCATGTCATGTCAAAAGCTGAATGAACAAAATGAGGCAGATGACAATGAGCTTAAGGAATACGATGAAAGAACCACAGTACCCGAACATCTTGCCCACGAATAGAGACAATTTGAGAATTGGGATAAGCCTAATCTAGATGAGACTGAGATAGTCAATCTGGGAGATGAAGAATGTGTCAAGGAAACCAGAATCAGTTTCCATTTGAAGGATGATCAGAAGGGAGAACTCACTAGCTTGCTCAAAGAATACAGGGATGTGTTGGCTTGGTCCTATGAGGATATGCCAGGTCTGAGTACCGATATTGTCTCGTACAAGTTGCCAATCAACCCTAAATTCAGTCTGGTGAAACAGAAGACTCGGAAGTTCAAGCCGGGTTTGAGTATGAAAATCAAGAAAAAGGTTACGAAATAGATCAATTTTTCTACCTTTTGTCTACCAAGAGGTGGGAGATCAAAGTAGTTCATCGGGGGACAAGACGAGGAGCAGACAATTGAAGAATCAACATAAATCAATTTTCTTTGAAACTAAGAGATTTTCTGTAGATGCAGAAAAATTTTTGCAGGTCTTATCTACAAGAGAATAGTAGAGACATAAATAGTTCTGTCTCATTCAAATCTCCAATAATTTCACATCTCATGTTCATCGTCGACTAAGCCATTTTATTTTTCAGTTGCCGAGAGGGCCATTGTATATTTACCGTCGACAAGACTATTTTATTTTTCAATTGCTGAGAGGGTCATTGCATATTCATCGCCAATAAGACCATTTTATTTTTCAGTTGCCAAGAGAGCCATTACATATTCATCACCAACAAGGCCATTTTATTTTTCAGTTGCCGAGAGGGCCATTGCATATTCATCCTCGATCAAGACATTTTATTTTTCAATTTCCTAGAGGGTCATTGCATATTCATTGCCGATCAGGCCATTTTATTTTTTAGTTGCCGAGAGGGCCATTGCATGTTCATCGTCGACAAGGCTATTTTACTTTCCAGTTGTCAAGAGGGTCATCGCATGTTCATCACCGACAAGGCCATTTTATTTTTCAATTGTCGAGAGGGCCATTGCATATTCATCACCAACAAGGCTATTTTATTTTTCAATTGCCGAGAGGGCCGCTGTAATGACCTTGAAGGTCATTTTTGGTATTTTTAGCCAAATTACTATTTTTGCCCTTCTTAAAAGTTGCCTTGACTCATTATTGGCTAATGCTAAAAGTCAGATTTCAAAAGTATGGTGATAAACTTGAATTTTGTAAATAAAAGAGTTTTTAAAGGCTTAAGTTGAAAAATTTGAGTTTTTTATCCATTCTGAGTTTCAATTGTCGAATCATGATTTTGTCGATTCAATCAGCTCCGAAATGCCAAATCTGGTCTAGGAGAACTTGCAGAACTTAATTTAGAGTTAAAATGAAGATTTTAGGTCAAAATTTGTATTTTTAGTTGTTACCGAAGCTAACATTTGACTTCGATCAACAGTCGGGGTTCAGAAGCTCGAATTAAAATTCTAAAAATTTCAATAGTTCTAGATGGTCGAACTAACGCTAGAAATGGTTCTGCTGCAATTTTTAGACCTTCTAAGAATATTGAATTTTTGAGTTCGAAACTAGTTTAAATGAGCTTTCTTGGGTCTTGGACCAAAGAGGCCTTAATTGTAAATTCTGATATTTTCATTGGATTCGGAACGTCGAGTCTGGTAGAGAAGGACCTTTCTCTCAGTTTTCGAGGCTTTTTACGGGTGTTTTGGTGTCTTGGGTAGTTTTTGATATTGAGAAATGGAACCCACATTTGGAATAAAACAATCTCCCATAAGAATTTTGACAACACCAATGAGTCCAGAATGTCTTTTCCAATCAGATTTTATAAATGGATTATTTCGGAGCATTGAATTTAAGTTCGATAGGTTGCCGAAAATGCTAAAACGGGCGGGTGACGCGGCCTAATAAGGTCTGCTGCAGAACATTGCAATTTTTTCCCCAAACTTCAATTAACGTTTTCTCTCTCAATTTTGATCGAATTTGAGTGATTCAAAAGGCCAAATTGTATATTTTTCCGAGGAGAACATACTGGGAGATTCAAAAATTCATTTTTTTGTGTCGTTTGAGGTAAAATTCGTGATCTTGCTGCTGCATTTTTAATGTATTTCAAAAACTTTAACATGCGATTTCTTTCTCATATTAGCTCCATTTTTTAATTGGTTTTCGCCGTTGAATTTCTTATTACTTAGGAAATATTTTCATGTAAAAATTTTTAGATTGTAATGATATTTTTCTGGCGATGAAATTTTTGGACCGTATTACCCTTTTCACCCAAATTAATTGATTTTAGTGTCGTTAGATTCATTATATAATTATGATGCTATATTTGAATAGATCTTGGTGATTGAAGTGTCATAGAAAGGGAAAAGTTTTGGAATTGACGTGGTTCGAGACTTTATATAAGGCAAATAAATTTCTTAACCTTTATTAAGTATATAAAATCTTGTGCTTCTTGTGTGAGGTATTGAGAATGATTTTGAAGAGTTGAGTTAGTGTTGATGTTGTACCGAACTATGTTGTTGTGAATTGTGCATTGTATTAAAATAAGACATTTTCTCATTATTGTGTAAACATACCTATTTGCATTGACTTTTGTGACATGCATTCTGTAGACTGAAAAAGAATAAGGATTAAAGAGGATGTACCATATTTGAGGGATGTGTCGCATGCCGCGACGAATATTATGATTGGAGGGTCCTGTCGCACACCGTGATGAATACTATGATTCGAGGGTCGTGTCGCATGCCGCAACGGATACTATAATTCGACGGTCGTGTCGCACGCCGGGACAGATGCATAGACTAGAAGTCCCCCATGGGTCCTGGACTGTGAGACAGTAGGTGTGTATCACTAGGAGAGACATGCGTCATTTTATTTGATATTACATTGCATTGCATTATACCTTATTATCATTTATAAATATGTGAGTGCTTTTTTTGTGAAACTTGTGATAGATGCACTTGACCCCTGGTGTTGTTGATATATAATAGTTGGTGTGATTATTTAGTTATATGCTATATACATTGTGAACTATTAGGCTGGGCTGATTTTATGCAGATTATAATTGTGGGATTTTGGTTGGAGTGTTGGGGGTACCAGTATTTATATTACTTAAATTTGTGTTTAGTAGTTCACTTGCTAAGTACCATGTGTTTGGTACTCACCCCTTGCTACATTTTATAGGATGCGAGCTCGATCCCTCTGGTCAAACTTTTCTCATTACAAGATCGATCTTCTGGATTATTCTTAAGGTAGTTGCTTATGTCTTCAACAGGCCTTCAAGGAATCTATTATTATGTTACGTTCTATTTGAGAACTAGACATTTGAGACATGTATTTTATTCAAAAATTCTATATTTAGAGGCTTGTACATGTGACACCAGTCCTTGGGATAGTTGTAGTTTGGTATTCATATGATTAACTATTGTATTAGTCTATTCATCTTCCGCAATTATTGTTATGTTTCGATTAGTAAGTATTAGGCTGACTCACCTTGGTGGGTTAGGTGAGTGTCATCACGCCTGAATTTTGGATCGTGACAACTATCCCATGTTCATTGCCGACAAGACCATTTTATTTTTCAGTTGCCGAGAGAGTCATTGCATGTTCATCACCGACAAAGATATTTTATTTTCTAATTGTCGAGAGGGACATTGCATATTCATTGCCGACAAGGCTTTTATTTTCTAGTTGCTGAGAGGACCATTGCACATTCATTGCCAACAAGGCTATTTTATTTTCGAATTGCCGATAGGGTCATCACATGTTCATCACTGACAAGGCTATTTTATTTTTCAGTTGCCGAGAGGGCCATTGCATATTTATCGCCGATAAGGCTATTTTATTTTCTAGTTGCCGAGAGGACCATTGCATGTTCATCGCCAATAAGGCTATTTTATTTTTCAGTTGCCGAGAGGACCATCGCATGTTCATCATTGACAAGGCCATTTTATTTTTCAATTGCCTAGAGGGCTATAGCATATTCATCGCCAACAAGACCATTTTATTTTTCAATTGTCAAGAGGACCATTGCATATTAATCACCTAGAAGGCCATTTATTTTTTAATTTGCCGAGAGGGCCATTGTTTATTCATTGCCAAGAGGACCATTTTATTTTCAAGTTGCCAAGAGGACCATATAATGATTGCTTCATATTGATTCATTATCTATCACATCGAAGAGAAGAATACATTTTGAATACGATAAAAGATACATCTCTAATTTAAATTAGGATTTTACTATTTTGTTTAGCTATATCAAGAGTATCCAAAAGGGTAAAATCTTAAAACAATCCACAGGTGTTGACATCATCAGGTAGGATGCAGCACAACGTGAAACTTTTTTTTAGCAGAGAACTGGGACATAGTATGAAAAGGGGTGTCAAACCCTTCGGACACAAGCTGAGAAGCGACTACAACCACAATCCAACCACACCCCTGTCAGAAGGCATGTGGGTATTCCTTTGATTTTGTTAATTTTCAATTTCGCCTTTGGATAATCTCAACTCTCACCAGAGGCAATCTTCCAATCCAAATGACAATGTACCAAGAGTTGTGAAAACTATGTCTGTATAATCTCTTAATTATGAGTGTGAAGCACACCACATTTATGGTTAAGAGGTTGAAGGTCTCTTTTTCATAACTCGATTTGTTTGTCACTCCTCCTAAACCAGAGGTTATCTCAGAATGAGAGATTTCCTCTTCAACCGATAGAGTCGAACTACAAGCAGCCTAATTCCTAAGTCCAAGGATATGTAGGCGAGGTCAATTTTAAAAACTCGACTGCATTCCAACATTAGCCCTCAAAATTTCATTTCCAAGCATTCTAATTTCTCCATAATTCAATATTGGGATAGCTTTTGAATCCTTCCAGAGTTGTGCGTAAAATCAAGCATTTTGAACTACAAGTGACCTGAATTCTTATGTATCTGAAAATATATAGGAAACCCAAAACTAGGGTCCGACCGTAATTTCTCAAAATCCGTACCAAGAACTTTTCAGAAGACGAAGACATGGTCGGTTAAAATTGAATTAGTCAAGTTTCTTTATTCACGATATCTTCTATTGATTGTAAGGGACAGTTGTTGACACCCAATTTTTACCCTCCACAATACGAATTAATTATGGAGCTTTTAATTTTGACAATTTAAAATAATTGATTTTCAAAATATGAAAAAAATATTTTAAAAATAAATGCCTTTATTTTAAGAAGTATTATTTTGAAATTAATTTGATTATTTCAGATTGATAATATTAAAAGCTATTAAATTAATTTGTATTAATTCGTTGTGTAGTCAAAATTAGTCAATCGAATTCAATACAATTACCTTTAATTGGTTGAAATTACAATCGAATTGGCCAAAATTTTAATATCCCTACCCTTGAACCAAATTCTTAGATTTTTCTTGGATCCAATCTAATTTTGGACCAATTTTGGCCCAAAATCTACCCTTAACCCGACCCATTTTCCATTTTTCAGTCTTATTACATACATTTTTATTACATATAATATATATATATATATATATATATATATATATATATATATTATACACACACAAAACGTGTGTGGTGGCCACACGCCCCCAATTCTTTTCTCTTCCATTTTCCCTCCACATTACATTCTCTCTCCCGACCCCTTCTTCTTCACCTTCATCCCCAAACCAAACCCAAAAAATGCCAAATCAACCAAATTCCCCAACGTTCATCTCTAACAAACTTCATACAGACGTGTCTCTCCCCTATTCCTCATCACTCGTTCGTACCTCGTCCGTTTTGAAATAAAAAAAGTGGTACATATCACAATCATCGATTGAAATCTATAATATAGACTCGTGGATGATTCCCAAAGGATGACGAAGTCAATTTCAAATTGAAACTCTAAATTGCCCTCTGATTCCCCCCCCCCCCCTCCCCCCCATCTATTACCCTAATTCAAGACCTATATATATCGTTCTTCTCCAATTTTGGGAGGCAGTAGTTCTTGATTCGAAAATCCTACAAAATAACTCATTCAATTTTCACAACATTTTGATAAAATTCTCAGAAAGCGCTCCTTTAGAAATTAAGAAGCCGTTAAGGTTCAAAGAAGCTCAAAGACGAAGTTTTTTTTTGGATGGTGAAAATTCGTTCAAGCTCGCTTGTCCCAGGTAGCTACCCTTGAAAAGGTAACACTTTCATCTCACTCATCTTGATTTCATTTTAAGTGTCATACTTGTGTTTGCTCTTCTGATGCTTGCTGTATCGTGACTGGTTCGGAGCTGTGTTTTGTTTATCATTTCATAAGACATTTTCATTGTTGTTTAAGTGTCGAGGGTCTGGATTACATGCGGGCTCCATGTTTCTTGTTTGTGGTTCCTTGGTCGATTTCAAGCTCTTCATTCAAGTAATGTTTGAAATGTTTCATTTTCATATCTCATATATTAATAGTTAAGTCTCTGATGTGAGCTTGAGTTTTCTGTCGAATGATCTCGAAGCCATGAGTATATATTGTGAAGTCTCTCCCCATCTTGTTTTCTGTCCCTACATCCCTGCTTCAGTATACTGTTTCCAAGCATGTCAGCTCCATTTTTGGCCCTAATTTCATCTTAAACTGACTCCATCTTGCCTGCTCGTGTTGGTTTGATTTGGCTTTATCCGCATTTGTTCTTTTTCTTTTCGAGGTTTAAGCTATAGTCTTTCACCCCATTTCAAATTTCTCTGTGACTTGATGGCTTCAGCTTGTGATAGAGAATATGGTTTAAGCCCATATTTACACATCTGATAACTTGTCGCCTAACTTCATAAAATGAGTGTTATTTGGTTTGAGTCGTGTAGGAAAGCTTCAGAGTTGCGTGCACAATACATTTTAGGAACGTTTCAATAATTTTACGGGGTGTTACTGGTTACACATGCTTGATGTCCATTTATTTAGATGTTGAATGACTTTTGAAAATATAAAATCATGGGATTATTGAGGGTGTTGGATTAATGAAGGAAAACAGAAGGCCAAAAACGACTACAATATCATAAGTTTTGACCATGTAATTTTAAAAGGTTGTAAATGATAATATTAGCATTAGGTATAGCATTAATTAAGGTAACCAAAAACATTATCAATGCATCTACAAATTATGAAAATGTTGTAGAGGAAACTATTAACATTTCGCTTAGCTATAAATAAGGCAACAACCTGTGGATCTTGTTTAAGGAATTTGAACAGGTTACAGAAGGAATTATTACTATTTACCATTACATAAAGAAAGGAAAATGTCTTATTTGCCCATAAATAAGGTAGGTCGTCCTTACTAGCATATTTTATCATAAAGGCATAACTGTGGAGCATTATTAGCATTGCTATAACATGTACTAATTATTAGCATTGTTATTATCCATTAAACTTCTTATTCACTCACGCCTATAGTGAATGAGGATCACTAAAATAGGAATTCAACTGATTATTAAATGTAGATATATTCAGCTTGTGCCAGTAGAAAGATAGCGATTAAGGAGTGCGTAATTAAAAAGTAGGAAAAAGAAATTATAATTAATTAATTTAATGCAATATCTTATAATAGTATTATAGTAATAACTCAACTCTACAGGTTTATTTTGATATTTCAATTTTTAATTTTTTTTCCACTTTTAATAATATATGATGTACATATAATGAGTCTTGTATTTATGACTGATTTCTTTAGGATGTTTTGACACTTTAAACTTAATTATGATTTCCTAGTATACACATTGATGAGATATTGTTGCGGATCATAATGTTAAATACGTTATAGTTTATAAATATAGTATGATAAGTTGTTAATGTTCTAATATATGGAAACAATATATAACATAAAAATTATATGCAGACATCATATCTCACCTTAATGATCCATCAAATAATAGTATATATCATACACATTAAAAAGTGCTTATTGTACAATTAATGAATGTGTTACCATATATTAGTGGTATATAGTCATTAGGCAAAGGGTAGCCATTGGAATTCCTATTCGATAGAAAACACGTAGTATAGATGTGTGGGAAACTTTTATTGCAATTATTGAAAATCAGATTTCACTGTTATAGCTTTAAGTGATAGTTAAAAAATGATAGAAAGTTGATTGCTAGCTAAGTTGAATCACTGTATAAGGCTATTTCGACTTTCATTTTGCGGCGGATTTGGAGAAAAAGAAATGTTAGCAATCTAATTTTTGAAATAAATAGAAGTTTGTATAAGTTGATTAGAATAAGATATCCACGGTTGAAATATTTACCTAAGCAATGACATTTGATTGTGTGGTTTTCATTAGTCTACACCATTGATCAACCACAAAGTCGTAGTTTGAGAGAAACCACAAAAAATACCTTTAAATACAACTGCTATCTAAGGCATAAGTTTAATAGCTGAAGCAGGAGTAATGAGGTTGTTTTGGAGTTCTGTTTCAATAAGTAGATGACTCATGTGTTGATAGAAATTGATTATTTTAATTATGAAGAGGTACTAGATGCGATTTGGAAGGTACCTTAGGGTATTTCTTTGGAGACTAAGTACATAAAGGTTTTATGGTGAAGAATAAATTTTTGTGGAGCATGCTTATAAAAAAGGGCAGTCAATTAACAGATTATTTAACTAATCTAGCTGTTCATTTTATACCTACTTTAATCTTTAATAATCTACAAAAATTGCCAATAAAAAAGGTATATTTTACTCATTGATGAAAATCAAATTGCAAATATTAGTATACAAAAATATCAAAATTCTAATTTTTGACATTCAAGAAATTAACGATAACAAGCAGAGACAACAATAACAGCATCAACTGATATAGTCTTATTATGGATAATGATGAACAGTAACCTCAAGATTTAGGTTTGAGTACAAAAATAATTCTATCAAGAAGGGAATTTGATGGTTCATACCTGAATTATCTTGGTAATTAATTCACTACGAACTTTTTTATAAAAGTGATATTGGCTTTTTTTGAATCTCAACCTGTTGAAAGAACAAATAGAGAAATGATTATGAACTTTTCAGTAACGTCATTATCCCAGGCTTTGCTAGTTTGGGTGCTTGAATATTTCTTGTGTATAAACCGAATCAAGTAGAATGGAAGCGAAATCATTGGTTGTTCTATGGTATGTCAGATATTGTGCAGATAAAAGGCTAAAACAATGTTATCACAGAGACTTAATCACACAGTCTTCCAATGATTATCAAAGGAAAATGGATGATTCCTTAGTTGATCAGGGATAACATAGAGGTGATCAGAACACACATCATCATCATACAAGAAAAAATCACACACATTTAGAGAGAGACAAATCAATTAGCTGATAGCCTAGCTAATTACACATTAAATCAAGGGGAGGACATTCAGTGTAATCAATTTCAACAACTCCCAGTAATGTGTAGGATAGTTCTAAACATCGATAAGGCCCAAATACATATATTGAGAATCAGAACAAGACTAATCAGAAATCACGGAGACTAATTATATGGGACAAAAATTGATAGCAGGAGGGATCTGGTCATATATACACATGGAATCTAAGGGTGTTAGCATATACTCCTACTTCTTCATTACTTCAGTTTACAAAAGCATCTCCAACAAAAATAGGGGTTTGAGGAAGGTTGGAAATAGTAATACCCTGCGCCCGAAATGGAACCTCAAAGGTAGAAATATGAGCATCTCGAGCATCTCCAACGCTTCGACATTTGGGCAATGTTTGGAAAGAACACTAAGATGTAGAGTACAGGGAGAAATAAGGGAAGTAGGAACGAAGTTCATACCCAGAGATCTAGCAACAGAAGGCAAGTTCAGACCCTTTCTACGTTGCACACTGGATGAAAATGGCTAAATCAACAAGAAGAGGGCAACAAGAAGGGCACATGCAAAACAACTATCCTGCGTGAAAAAGATAAGAACCCATGGATGATGCACCAGATGAGACTCGCCGCCAGGGAAGTTGGTAACCCAAAGCGAACAAGGAAGAACACACTGTTCCAGAGGACTTCCAGATACTTCGTCTGTGGAGGAATATTCGAGAAGTCAACAATAGGAAAGTGAAGAGGTGTTATTTGTTAGGGATACTGCCTTTTAGTAGACATAAATTGGGCCTGTCCAGACCCTTTTATTCATGTAAAAGAAGACCATTTTTGAGGATTTATAATAAATAAGGCCCATGGGCCTCTATTAGCCAAGATATAAAAAAAAATAAAAAGTGTAAGTTAGAATCCTTTTCAAAAATCTAAACTCAGATGATGGTATTAACTTCATTGTAGTATTCAGCCATCAGATCTAGATCTAAAAAAAGAGGTATTAACTTACCCATGTTATCACAGAGAGAATTCATAACTGAAGTACTCGGTATGTAGATTTGAAGAAGTGAAAATATCAATGTCAATAATTAAAGGAGGTAAAGATAAGATCGACTCAAAAATACATGCTGAAACTTATTTCAGCAACTCAAGTTATACATCTCCCTCCTCAACTTCTAAAAATCAACAATATTCTCAGGATTTCAAGATGGTAGATGATCATGGAGATCCTTTGCTAAAGGAATTGTGAAGGGTTTTCGAGTTGATTTTTCTAGAAGGTTTGTGGACTTTCTACTGTTCTAATTTTTTTTATTTGATTTGAATTTACTTTTATTTTGGGCTTTACATATACAAATATTCTTCTTTTTATCAATATGAGTTCTCTGGTACTATTATCAACTAGTTTAATGCACGTGCTTCGCACGTGTATCACGTCACTTAATAAAAAATATATAAAAATAAATAAATTATTACGTGTATAACTTATATCATTGAGCATACAACTATTAATAATTACATAAATATTATTATCATATCATCAAGTTTATTTGATAACAACAGTAGAAAAATAATTGATTATACTTCTAACTCTATACATGCCTTTCTTTTCCTTATCTCATGTCCGGTTTCCGCATTAGAACTCCCACTAAATTTGAATTGTACACTATAAAATTTATTTAGCGGTAAAGCTCCGAACAAAGTTTTCTTCATATTCAAGGTTCGAACCCGAAACCTCTAATTAAGGATGAAGCAATCTCACCACTGCAGCACAACACGCCTTGATGATTCTATGTTCTTCTAATTGTGAAAGAAAAGAATATCTCAGTTTATCATCAGGTTTTAAATTCATGTCCGCATCCTATTTACCTCGATATGAATTATAATTAATATGTTCATTTTTTTTATTACATTACATAAACATGCCCCAGTGCCTCAAAAGGCTCCCGCTCATTGCGGGGTGAGGGGGAGCGGATGTACGCAGCCTAGCCCCTATGTTAAAAACATAAAGCGACTGTTTCCAGATGACCCATGAGGAACGTCGAAAGTTGCATTGACTAACTGCTACTTCACA
>JAOTQJ010182985.1:4990-22834 GCA_025642045.1 Solanum sejunctum | reverse complement strand
AACATACAAACAAGCAGCATAATGTCACATCCTTTCACCACACTTCGACGTCAACAAATCCCAAGGTTGTTTTAACTTTACCAAAATTTTATCCAACGTTTTTTTAAATATAAAACCAATCTTCAATTAGTCCAAAAATAGTCCTTAAATAGGTGAAAGTCATGAAACAACATATTACAATTTTCAGCTTCCAAGTTTCTTTTAAGAGTAAAATTACGACGTTGTACAACAACTCACCTTTGTGGTGTAAAAGTGGTGCAACAACATAATCACATGAATAAAAACTTATCTATTGTTAGAACATAAGTCTTACTTCATAATTTAGCCAACATAAAAAGAGAAAATCCTCTTGAACAACAAGAAACGTTCACAACAATACTTACGACACATGTTGTCTAGAATTTTCAGCATAACATAATAGCATATACTTCTTGTTTTGCATAAAGAAACCATACTAGAAATATCTATAACTTAAACCATGTTAACAACATCAAGGTCTCTTAATAATACAGCCCATAAACCATATAGATGTCACCAAAATAAAAGGCAAGTGTGTAGCAACTTTCTAGACACAAGCTGTCCAGAATTTCCAGCAAATTTTCAGCAAAGATACTGTCATTTACTTCTTGTTTTTCATGAAGAAATCAGACTAAATACACAACTATAATTGCTTTCCTTTGACTTATATTTCTGTATTCCCTTCAAAAGCCTTAGTCAATTGAGTTTGCAGCTTGGTGAAGTGAATTATAGAGAAGACAAAACACTTTAAGAAAGCTGAAACTTTATTTCCTAGTGGAATGAATTAGTGCTGCACTTAACACATTTTTAAAGATTGATTTTGGCCAGCTTTCTCTTTTACAATTGACCTGATAATGACACCCATTAATTTTCTATTATTCAACATCTTATCCTCCCAAATTGGGCTTAATTGGGTCTCAAATATAATGGATCTTTGCTGCCAATTTTCAGCTTTGCTCTTAGTTTGGTTTGGGTCCAAATGGCCAAGTTGTTTATAGTGTACTTATTGGACGTTTTTAAATTTTTCTTAGACTGAACATAAGGTCCATTTATGATACTTAAACATAGGCCAAAGTTATATCCTTAACACTGAATTTATTCATAATCGAACTTGAACCAATTTGGTGTCAAGCCTCATCTCCATTTAGCTATCAATTTTAAGCTAAGAAAGTAGGTGACTAATCTACTAGATTATTAAGTCATACAATAACCTCAATTATTTTAGTTACTATAGGGCTAATATATCCTTAATTTAACACCAGCACGTATGCACCCTCAACCCTATTAAGCATTTAGACTCACATATCACCCATTAAGACAAGATTCAAGCACTTTCAATAATTGACGCTAATTTGACCCAACCATAATAAGATTCATTACATAGCATTAGTAAATGAAAAATGTGGGGTGTTACAGTCTATCTTAGAGAAAATAGTGGCACCCTAAAGTTGGTCAAACAAGTCATCGATTCTCGGAACGGGATACTTATTCTTAATTGTCACCTTATTCAGTTGACGATAGTCAATATACATCCTCAAGGAACCATACTTCTTTCGCACAAAAAAGATCGGAGCACCCCATGAAAAGACACTCAGCCTTATGAATCCTTTTTTTAACAAGTCCCTCAGCCGTTCTTTCAACTCTTTCAACTCTGCATGGGCCATCGGAATGAAAATCGGCTTGGTGTTAGGAAGAATATCAATCCCAAAGTCAATTTCCCTATTAGGGGGGATTCCAGGCAAATCCTCTGGGAACACATCAAGAAACTCATTTATAAGTGGGACTGACTCAACAGAATGGGGCTCAACATCATCCGATTTAACTCGTATAAGGTGATAGATACATCACTTAGAAATCAATTTTCAGGCCTTAAGGTAGGAAATAAATTTACCCTTTGGAATAACCGTATCTCCCTTCCACTTAATAATAGGCTCATATGGAGACTAGAATTTGACCATTCAAGTTCAACAATCAACAGGCATAGTAGGCATGAAGCCAATCCATACCAAGGATTATATTGAAATTAACCATCTCCAACTCAACCAAATCAGCAGAAGTATCCCTATGATCAATCGCTACCACACAATTTCTATAAATCTTCCCAGCTCGAATAAACTCACCAACAGGAGTAGAAATAGGAACGGTTCAAGCAGCACTCAGGCTAAATCTCAAATGCACTGGCCACATAAGGAGATACAAATGACAAAGTGGCACCAGGATCTATCAAAACATAATAATCAAGACTAAAGACTCAGATCATACTACTCATAACATCTGATACAGTCTCTTGGTCCTATCGATTCCCCATTGTGTACATACGATTAGTCCCTCCACGTAGTCCTATTATAACACCACTTGGTTACCCCTCGCTGGTGGTACTGTGGTAGAGGAATGGGCTTATTGCTCCAAGTCAGACACTACTTCTGAAAATGACCCAACTAACCACACTTATAGCAACCATTCCGTCCATCACTACATTCTCCCATATTCATCTTGCCATATTTCCCGCAAGGTGGCTTCCCTTTAAAGCCAAGAGTTATGCTAGCTAACGAACCCTGTGCCCTAAAGTTTGGCTGGCCTTGGGACTTTTGATCATACCTGTGGCTCAGAGCTAGTGTATTGACTGAAGATGGTACAGAACCCGAGGTCCTCTCTTAGAAGTAGGACTTTTCTCCCTTGCCCTACTTGTGTTGGCTAGGCTTAGGCCCTGTTGACCTGGCCTGGCCTTCTTACTCAGGTGCTCCTCTCTATTCTTTTTCTTGTCCTCCTATGTTTGTTGAGCCTAAACCATTAATCTAGAAATATCCATATTTGGGATTAACAATGCCTCCTTACATTCTCTCCTCACATGCTGAGCTAGCCTAGATATAAACTTCCTCATTATTGCTCTCATATTCGGGACCATCTTTGTAGAGTACCTAGACAACTGGATAAATTTTAGGCTATAATCCTTCACCGTCAACCCCTCTTGTTTCAAGTTTACAAATTCCTCAACTTTTGCCTCTCTTAACTTCCAAGGGAAAAAGTGATCAGGAAGCCATTGTCAAACACATCCCTAGCAACATGTTCAAAATTCTCACCTCGACTCTCTTCCCATTGATTATACTAAACATTGGCCACATCCTTGAACTAATAAGCAGCAAGTTCAACTCCCCCTGTCTTGGTCATGTGCATGGTTCTCAACACCTTCCATATCAAGTTTTAAGGATCCTCCTCAACCTTGGACCTAGTGAAAACAGTTCGGTTCATCCTTAGAAATCTCTCAACCTAGAAGCAGTCGTTGGCTTGTGAGAGCTTGAACTAGGAGTTGGCAAACTTGGGTTCCCACCCCAGGCAGCTACTAGTTGAGTAAGCATGATGATAGGTCCTATGAAGTCAGCCTCGGTAGTGAGAATAGGTAGAGTAGAAGGTGTCATAGGAACATCAACAGTTCTTGTTAATTGATCTTGGATCCTTGTTTCCCTCCTAGGAGGTACCTCAAAAGTGGGGTCCCTAATGTCGTTAGCTGAAGCATTTCTCTGGATTATAGTACGTCTTGGAGGCATGATCAATAATCACGAAATGCAAAAATTACAAGAGAATTTTATGGAGTGTTTAATTTTATTGCATGAACCTAGAATATCAAAGAAGTGTAACCATTCCTAATGTCCTATAAATTCCTATTTATGAAGTGTGGTGCACAACACACCCATAAACAAGAATCGACTAGGCATGGTTTCATAGAATACCTAGGACTCTAGAACTCTATGCTCTGGTACCAAGTTTATCATGCCTTGTGAGGGTACCCTTGGCGCCGCTGACACTCGAAGACTGTTGCTACCTCCGAGTGAACCACTTGGCCTTATCATCACATCGTACTCAATTATGGAAGAGATAACTTGAATAGACAAAATATTATTAATGAAAGCTCACTCATAGTCACAAAAGAATAAGGTTTGAATTATACATTACTTTTAACAAATCAGTCACTCAATGTCTATGAATCCTCTATACAACAATCCAAATGGTGCCATGACAGGCCATAGACACCTCAAACTGATTAGTTAGGGCATCCAGTGTAGATGGTGATGATGGTATGATGGAAAACTCTACCTCTGATCTATCTTCACAGACCTCTTTAGAACTAGACTCCCCTCTGGATTGAGTCATTTGCGGTATGCTGCTCTCGTCATTGCCTCCCTCCTCAAACTTAGAAGGAATAACAATCAGAGCCCAAGTCTGCCTAGCTCTGGCAGTAGCTCTTGTGTATGGTGGAGTAGCCTCGAGGTCTGGTCTTATATCTATGACCTCTAGTAAACCTCTTAGTTGTGAGTTTTGCTCTATATTTGAAGGCTCAACATTCCGAAGGCTTATCCCTGAGACTCCCCCAAAGGGATGGAATCTCATCATGTTTACCTTTGGGGGCCATAGTACCTGAAATATCAAAATATACATATAATGGTTAGCACACAAATTAAGAATTAAAATACAAGAATTCATCTGAGTATAGTTGTAGAAGGATTTTATGAAAGCACCTTTATGGGTCATAGTGTTACTATGAGTCACAAAGAGCGTTGGTAAACCAGTGGTTCAGAATAATCTTTTTAGTGAAAAAGTCTATGATTCAAGCTATGAATCGGAAAGTAGTTTATGGTTCGTTAACTGGGGTCATAGAGAATTCCAATGAGAAATCAAATTCAGGCAAGGATCTACAAGACCTATCTATATGTTGTAAATTGATTTACAACTCATAGAAGGTCTTGTCTGATGGATACTCAAAAACATCAAGTTTCTAAAATCTTGCACAAGAGGCAATTATGACTCGTAGATTGCCCTATGGGTTGTAAAAACCACTCGTGGACTAGAAATCTCAGTCACCTGACTTTCTAAGTCCATTACACAAACCCCAAAAGGCATTTTCAACCAAGTACCAGTATTGATGCAAGAATACAAGCACCTACATAATTTCAATAATACAACCCTATCCCCAACATGTTCTTCAATACGTACACACCCCGTTTATAGAGATTTAACATAAATTATCGTATAAGTCTGACCACTTCTAATTAATTAATACAAAATCATGTATCTACGTACTCACCCACCAATTCCACAAGCACAAGTCATTCAATATCATTCAATCATAGATGGTGGGTGATTGAATAGGCATAAATAATAAACCCAAATCATATATGCCCAATTCTAGACTTAGTCAATAATCACACATGGGCAACCTGATTACTCTTAATCACAAATTCTATTAAAACATAGGTTTTATGTCTATGCATCATACTCTACATGATTTCCAAATCAATAAAGCAAGGCAAAGTTAGGGTCTAAATTAAACTGAAACTCACTAAGAATTGAGATGTAACTTAAAGAAGATGAGAGAGATACGTAGGCACAAAACCCTAGGTTGCTAGAATTCTCATCGGAAAAAGGGTTGATGGTGGTCAAAAATTAGAGTGTATGGAGTAGGTTGGGTAGATTTTGTAATTTTAGGTCAAATGTGGTGTCAAAATTATTTGATCCCTCTATTTATACTTTACCAGGTTAACTGAAAATTTACTGGGCCTGGGTTTACAAAAGTCCGGTTACGAGTCATAGATGGTTTTATTACTTATAGATCATGGATTCGTAGAACCCTCAATACCTAGCAAAATTTCAAAAAACTTACGTAGGATCCACGAGCCCTATTCATGACTCGTGGTTTGCTCTACGAATCAAAAAGCTTGCTCATGGACTGGAGTGCATATTTTTTTGTTAACTGGAAATCTCTTCAAGTGTCATGACCCAAGCCTAGGCGTAGACGTGACACGACGAATGGGGAACCTGGTAAAGGAACCCCAAGAAAGCCTCTTCACTTATAATCATTACATATTCTTGGTCGCAGAAGCAACAAAACAACAATAAAGAATAGAAATAAGGGTAAAAAGGCCTTAAGGCAAGTCTTTTAAAGCATTAAGAACATACTAGATTTAAGAGAGATAAAGCTCATAGCATCACTATATAACTTGTCCAAAAACACCTCTACACTTAGAATTGAGCAGAGGCAAGAGAACCTTTCGAGCTCACCTTCATAGTCAAAGCATACAAAATAAAGAGAGTCTTTTTCATGACATAAGAACAAAAGATATCATCTGCGGAGTTGAGGACTCACCAAACTTGCTTTGTGAAGGTAGTACTAGCCACAGGGAGGACGAGGATGATCCTGAGGAGCTCCGATTCCTACATGGTAAATCATGTACGCATAAAGTATGCATTATTATGTTTTAATATATCAAGTATGTAGGATATAATGCAATAAGAGATATGCAACATAATCAGAATGCATAATTAGACAATGGATGAGCATATTACAATATGATATGTATGAATGATGCTTGAGTAAAACATGCTTATATAGAACATATTATATGTGTATTAAGAGACCATCACATCCAAGGGTTACCACCCCCTTGGAGAGACGATTGAGGTATCAACCCATAAATTAGTTGATGGTTGTCATACCCTACTATCTATGATGATTGACGTATCAACCCCTCAATTGGTTGATGGTTTTCTCACACTACCATCCATGGTGATTGAGGCATAGCACCTCCTCAACAAGGTGTGGTCAACTTGCAACATTATAGATACTTTTCATAAAATCAACACATATATACCTTACTTTCATCATCATAAAGTCATCCATGTCATAGGACATACAATGGATCATCAATAGCTCATGAACCCTAGATCGGACATTTCATCAAACATTTGGTGGTTGTGCAATGCTAGTGTAAATATATGAAATTAAAGAGTGAAATCATGCAAGAAAACTTGAAGTAAATCAACCCATCAATACTTGGTAATACCACCTTGCAAAATACATTCAAACCCCTCATAAAAACTCATCATAGATCTAAGATTCATAGCTCAAAACATTCAAAAACAGTCACACATATATGTAACCCCAGCATAGTTCATAGTCAAATTCATAGTAAGTAAGACCCATAAGTAAATCACCTTAGAAACATCAAATTTATTTAAAAAGGAAGCTTGAGCACCATGGGTGAAAGAACCCAATGGATTAAACTCACATAACTTAAATTTGGAGAGCTCCTTAATGAAGATTGAGATGAGAACTTGAACCTTGATTGAATTTCTTGAATCCAGAAATGAGTTTTGAACCCTTGATTTTGGGTGAAATATTTGTCAAAGTGTTTGATAGAGTATTGGAGAATTTCTTGTATGATATGAAGGTGAAATATGGCTAAGTATAGGGTTTTTATACATGGGAAGACTCAGGAACAAGACTTAAAAGTCTTGGACCAAACAAGAAAATTGGACAAATAAATAGGCATCTCCACGCCCTGGCTGCGTCGCGCCAGGGGGCTGAATACTTTCTGGAAATTGCAACTTTGAAAAATTATATTTTGATATGGTCACTTTAAAATATGGTTTAGACCCATTGCCCACTTAATTTTGCACAGATCAAGAATATGAAATCAAATTTTTGATATCGCACACAGATTTTGAAATATTTGAAAATTATAGTTTGGGCATTTTCGAGGCACATTTTTGGGCACTTTTTTTTGGGGTCGCTTCAACGAGATGGGGTACGAGTCATAAAATATTTTATGACTCATAGACCAAGTCATATGGACTCAATCTGATGCTCTTCCTCAACCAACATGACTAACTTAGTCCTGTACTTATATACTATTCATAAAATACATTGTTACCCTATATGCAATTAACCCATTGTTCATAGTTATGATCAAATGCAAGAAAATAAACTATCTATGAATCCAAAAACTGAAAATAATTCTATAACTACACTATTACATCAAAAACCTTGGGTTGCCTCCCTAGTAGTGCCTAATTTATTATCGCGGCATGACTTAGGCAAATTGGTTACCCAGACTTCGTCAATTGCCTATATTCACTCTTCAGCTCCTCTGGATGCTTCATAGACTGACGAATATTGAAGATAACTTCTATATCATTCAATCTAAATCTGAGTTGATTGGCTTCTATATACAATGGGTCTCGCCCAGTGGCTGTGAATGGTCTTCCCAAGATGATCGGGATGCCAAAGTCAACTTCACAATCTAGAATCACAAAGTCTGCAGGGAATATGAATTTTTTCAATTTAACTAGCAAATCATAGAGTATCCCCCTCAAGCTTCTTCATCCTTCGCTCTGCCATAATTAACTACATGCCAGTTGGAGTAGGTGCTCCCAATCTAAGCTTCTTGTAGACTGCAAGGGGCATCAAATTGATACTAGCACCTAAATCTCATAGTGCCTTGCAAACTCCATATCTTAAAATAAATATTTGTTTGCAAGTAAATAAATACAACTTAAAAAGTAGAAAGTGAGTTAGGAAAAGGTTACAAGCTATTTTTAAAATTTTAAATACAATATCAAGTTCAATTTTGTAATGACTCGTTAAGTCATTTTGAAAAATAGAGCTTCTTAGACTATAAAGATTATCTCATAAAGTTGAAGGGACTTTTTGAATTATTCAATAACTTACTTTATTTAGTTAAGAGGTAATTTTTAGATAATTAATTTAGTTGGTAGACTAAAGTAATAGTTTATTTAATAACTTATACTATTTATCCCATATTTATTATAAATAGGTTAATAAGATTTATCACTTTTAGTACATTAAAGTAAATAAATAAATAAAAGTGAATTAAATGGGCAATTGGCCGAAACATAAAAGGAAAAGCCAAAAAAAAGGATGAAAGAATAAGTAAAAGGGAAAAAAGAAGAAAAATTAGAATTTTCATCATAAATAATCAAGGAAATTGTTCTCGGCCTTTTTATTATTTTTTTTATAAGATTATGAATAAATTTTTAGGGTGGGAATGTGTACAAATTATGTTAAATTAAGAAAATATAGCCTAGGGTTCTTAGAATAAAATCTTGATTTGGGGCGAACAATGATTCGTTTTAGATGAAATTCAACATATAAGTTTATTTTATTATGGGTAAACATACTTTGAATGAAATTTTCAGATTTGAATTCGAGGGTTCGAGGTGACTTTTTGATTCGAATTTTGAGCCGAAAACAAATATATCAATTGGGTGTCATTGGATTCATATTCTTATGAAGATTATATATTTGATAGATTGGAAAAGTTATGAGAAATTGAAGAAATAAAAGGAATTTGGAAACTAGCTTGATTAATTTTTGTTTTTCGATTTGAGGAAGGTTATGCTTTATTCTATGTGTTAGAGAGACTTTTAATAGTAATTGATATTCATTGAGTGATGTTGTGAAATTATTCTATGTATTTAATTATTGTGGTCTTGATGATTGATATGTGTTTGTGATTGGTCTGCTATCCCAAGATTATGAAACCTATAATCTTGAACTTGCCTTATCAAAATTATGCCTTTGTAAAGAAGACAAGATGAAATATTGTTAATAAAGTGGAAAGTAATTGTAACACCCCCTAATTCCTTCTACCTGATCTCAAGTTGATGTGTTTAACTCGCAAAACAGGTCTCGTAAAACCCCAGAAGACTTTGTGAATTTTTCTAAGTTTGAGTCCAAGATAAGAGACAATATATGACTCATAGAGCATTTCACGACTTGTAAAGGAGGTTTCGTGACAAATTCTAGTAACTCAAGTTTCAGGACCCCCTATTTACGAGGGCAGTTTACAACCCGTAGAATGTTTCACGGATCGTAAAGACGTGTTTCATGCCAATTTAAACTAACTCAGGTTTTCAGACACCTAGTTTACGAGGGGTGGTCTACGACTCATAGAATGGTCTACGACTCGTAGATGGGGTCTCATGGACTGATATGATAGTTTTAATGAGGGGTACTTTTATCCATTTTGATTCCTATTTAAATAAATCCTTTGCCATTTGAGGCTTGAATAAAGCCTTAAAAAAACCTAGATGTATCATTCATCATTCTTTAAAGTTAGAATTTCTTGTGAAAACTAGAGAAGGGAGAAAAAGCTAGGTTTCCAATTCAAGTGAGAGGATCAACTAAGGTTTGATTAGTTCATCTATTTCTAGGTATGTAAGACTTACGAAAGTGTGGAATAATGTTCTTCACACACCATCTTCATTCTTCTTGAGTCAAGATTACGAAAATGTCATGAACCAAGTCTAGGGCCTAGATGTGACACAGCGAATGAGAACCCACAAGGATCCTAAACAAGCCTCTTGGCATATCATTTACACATCCTTGGTCATGAAGACAACTAAATAACAATAAAAGAATAAAAATAAGGATAAAGGGGCTAATGGAAGTCTTTCATAGCTAAAAATGTCAAAGAGTCATAGTTTAAAGCATAATTACATAATATGTCCAATAACACCTTTAGCATAGATTGGGCAGGGGCCAAGACAACCTTCTAGGCTCACCCTCACAATTATAAGCATCTAAAAAAATATAAAAGAGTCTATATAGAACATAGGATCAATAGCTATTGCCCTCTGAATTGAGGAATCACCAAACTTGCTTCAAGAGTTAGTACTAGCTATGTGGAGGAGGAGGAGGATCAAGAAGAGCTTTGATTCCTACATGGTAACATCATGTAGGCATAAAATATGCGTTAGTACATTTGAATGTACTAAGTATGTAGGATGCAATACAACAAAGGATAAGCAACATATCCAACATGCATAATCATAAGCAAGAGATAGTACATTAGCAACATGGCATGCATGATAAATGCTTGAAGTAAAACGTGCTTATATGGAAACATAGTACATGTTTAGGAACATACCAACATCATAGACCAAGAAACATAGTACTTGGAATCCAAGGCCTATCACCCCCTTGAAAGGTGATTGAGGTATCTATCCTTCAATTGCTAGTATGAGCCTAGCACTGCCGATAAGATGGTCAAGGTATATGCCCCTCAACGTGGTAGTACGGGCCTAGAACTCCCTAACAAGGTGGTCAAGGTATATATCTCTCAACATGGTAGTATTGGCCTAGCACCCCCAGACAAGGTGGTCAAGGTATATACCCCTCAACATTATAGTGCGGGCCTAGCACGCCCCAACAAGGTGATTGAGGCATAGCCCCCCCTCAAGAAGGTGTGGTCAACATGCAACACTATACATATATTTCATGAAATCAACACAAGCATATATTACTTTCATTATCGTAAAGTCACTTGACTCATAGGCCATGCATTAGATCATCAATAACTTAAGAACCCTAAGCTGGACATTTTATCAAACACTTGGTAGGTGTGTAATGCTAGTTTAAGACTATGCAATTCCAAAGTTAAATCATACAAGAAAACATAATACAAGTCAACCCACCAACACTTAAGAACACCCTCATGCAAGATACATTGAAAGCCTTCATAAAATATCAAAATAGATAATAGATTCATAGCTCAAAATATGCTTAAATAGTCACACTTTAATGAAACTCCAACATAGTTCATAATCAACTTCATAGTAATAATACCCATAAGTAAATCAATCTTGAAAACATGTAAATTACATAAAATAGAAGGTTGGGCTTCATGGATGGAGGGACCCAATGGTTGAAAATGACATACCTCAACTTTGGAGAATTCTTTGGTGAAGATTGAGATGAGAACTTGAATCTTGAATGAATTTCTTAAGATCCAGAATGAGATTGGGACACTTGATTTTGAGTGAAATATTTAGCTAAGTGTTTGGGAGGATTTTGGGAAATGTGTTGAATGATATGTGGTTGAAAAATGACTAAGTATAGGTGCTTTTATGCATAGAGAGGGATAATCCCAAGACCCCAAGGTGTTGGAATTAGCAAAAAAACTGACAAAAAAATATATAGGTCCGCGTCCTGGTCACATCGCGCTAGGGGTGCGGATTATTTATGGAATTTGCAAATTTTAGAAAATAAAATTTTGATATGGTTGCTGTAAAATTGGGGTAAGATGCATTTTCCACTCAATTTTTCCCCATGATCACGATTATGAAGTCGAATTTTTGATATCTCACATGGATTTTGATATATATGAAAATTAATATTATAGGCATTTTCGAGGCATATTTTCAAGCACTTTTTGGTGACGTTTCAATATCTCCCCTTGGGAACATTCGTATCCGAATGTCAAAGAAGTATACATAAGAAGAGTAATCATGAATAAATTATCCCCAACAAGAATGCAATAATATACATAAACACCATTTTCAAAAACCTCAACATAAGAGTCAAAATCAGTACGAACTTGTTTACATAAACATGAATGCATGCAAATGACATAAAGGCTAATACATAAGTCTTGAAGTCACATAGGGGACTTAGAATTAGTACCTTAGACTTGAGTAGAATGGAATAGATAGGGATATCGCTTTTGCATGTCTACCTCGGCTTCCCATGTGGCACTTTTAGCTTGTTGGTTTCTCCAAAGAACCTTGATGGAAGCAACATCCTTTTTCCTCAATCTCTTCACTTCCCTATCAAATATTTCTACCGGGACCTCTTCATAAGTCAAGTTGTCTTCAACAATACCCACAACATCAAGAGCACAATAGCACTTGGGTCACCTACACATTTCCTCAACATAGACACATGGAAGTTCGGATTAACCATATTCATATCATTGGGCAACACCAAATCATAGGCCACCTTACCTATCCTCCTCAAAACCCTATAAGGACCCATAAATCTTGGATTCAATTTACTTTTTTTTCCTAAAACAAACCACACCCTTCATGGGTGAGACCTTCAAATAGACCCAATCATCAACTTTAAATTCAAGCTCCCTTCTGCTCACATCGGCATAGGACTTTTGATGCCTTTAGGCTGTTTTTAACCTTTCCCTTATCAACCTTACCTTCTCCATGGCCTCTTTAACTAGATTCGGACCCAACACTGCCATTTCCCCTACCTCACACCATCCAACTGGGAACCTACAATGTCTACCATAGAGAGACTCAAAAGGAGCTTTACCAATTCTAGAATGATAGCTATTATTGTAAGCAAACTCAATGAGTGGAAGATGATCATCCCAACTACCCTTAAACTCCAACACATAAGCTCTAAGAATATCCTCAAGAGTTTGGATAGTTCTTTCATCTTGGCCATCAGTTTGAGAATGAAAGGTCGTACTACAGTTAACCTTGGTACCAAGATCTCTTTTACAGGACCTCCAAAAGTGAGAAATGAATTGAGTACCACATTCTGATATGATACACAAGGGCACCCCATGAAATCTAGCCAATTCATAAATGTACAACTTAGCATAATCTTTAGCACCATAAGTAGTCTTATATCGTTAAAAATAAGCTGACTTTGCCATTCTATCAACCACAACCCAAATGAAGTCAAATGCTTTCTAGTCTTAGGCAACCCGAGCTATTTATGTTCCGCTTTGACTTGTTGGATATTATGGAAATCGGATATAACTTAGCAATATCTCTCTTTATGCCACCCCACCAAAACACTTACCTCAAATATTTATACATCTTAGTAGAACCGGGGTGAATAGAATAGGAAGAATTATGAGACTTATCAAGAATCTTCTTTCTTAAGTCATCAACACAAGGCTCACCCAATCTACCTTGGTAGCTAAGGGCACCATGTTCCCCTTAGGAGAAAACGTCCACCGTGCCATCTCTCACCAAGGACGTCAATTTTAGTAAGGCAGGGTGAAGATCTTGCTTTGCCATAACATCCTTAACCAATGAAGACTTAGAGCCATCAACAATGACAATACCCCCATTATCAACCTCTTCTAATCTAACTCCCAATCTAGCTAACCGATGAATCTCTCTAGCCACTTCTTTGCCCAAATAATCATCATGTGCTAGGCTACCCATAGACACCTTACTCAAACCATTGGCCACAACAATAGCCTTACCGGGGTGATAATACACACTCATATAATAATCCTTATGAAGTTCTAACAGCCTTCGTTGCCGCAAGTTGAGATCTCTTTTAGTGAACACCTATTGAAAACTCTTATGATCGATGAACGTATCAAAATGCACCCTATACAAATAATGATCTCAAATCTTCAAAGCAAACACCATGACAGCCAATTCAAAATCATGGATGGGATAATTCTTTTCATACACCTTAAGTTGTCAAGAAGCATAAGCTATCACCTTACAATTTTGCATCAAAACATAACTCAAACCAATTCGTAAGGCATCATAATACACAACAAACCCTTCCAAACCTTTTGGTAGAGAAAACATAGGAGCGGAGGCAAGCTTATCTTTCAAGGTTTGGAAACTCTTTCCATACTCATCAGTCCACTCAAACTTTGCCTTTTTTGGGGGTTAACTTGGTCATGGGAGAAGCAACAGAAGAGAACGCTAAGCCTAAGAAGCTTCTAATGTCCAATGGAGTGAAAGGTCTAGGCCAATTTCTAATTATGTTGTCCATCTTAGGATCCACCTTTATACCATCACCCAACACCAGATGACCTAAAAAGGCTACCTCGTTCAACCATAACTAACATTTTTCATATTTGGCATGCAAGTTCTCCTCCCTCAAAATTTGTAACACCACCCTCAAGAGATCCATATGCTCCTCCTCACTATTGGAATAGATCAAGATATCATCAATAAAGACTACCACAAACAAATCAAGGTAGGGTTTGAAGACCCTATTCATAAGACCCATGAAGATAGCCGGTGCATTGGTCAACCCAAAAGACATAACCATGAATTTATAGTGCCATACCTAGTTCAAAAGGCCATTTTTGGAATGTAACACTCCCTCACTTTCACTTGGTGATACCTAAACCAAAATCAATCTTAGAGAAATGACTAGCCCCTTGAAGTTTGTCAAAAAGATCATCAATCCTTGGTAGAGGATACTTATTCTTTATGGTGACTCTATTAAGTTACCAGTAGTCAATACACATCCTAAGAGAACTATCCTTCTTTATAAACAACACCGGTGCACCCCAAGGTGATTGGATAGGCCTAATAAAACCTTTCTCCAACAAATCCCTCAATTGCTTTTTCAACTCCACCGGGGCCATACGGTAAGGGGGAATGGAAATGGGTTGCGTATTGGGAAGAACATCTTTGGTAAAATCTATTTACCTTTCGGGAGGAACACTAGAAAGCTCATAGGAAAGACATTAAGGACCTCATTTACCACTGGAACTGACTCTATAAGAAGATCTTTGGAATCAACATCACTAACCCTCACAAGACGATAGAGACACCCTTTAGAAATCATCTTTTGGGCTTTAATGCAAGAAACAAACCTACCCTTGACCACCACATCATGACTCTCCCTCTCAAGGATAGATTTATTAGGAAATTGGAATTTGACCTACCGGTTCTACAATCAAAAGAGGCATAATATGCAAGGAACCAACCAATCCCAAGAATGACATCAAATCCACCATTTCTAACTCAACAAAATCACAAGGCAATATTTTATGCAAAATGAAAATGAGATAATTTCTATGGACCATTCTAGCAATAATGGATGCACCAATAGGAGTAGACTCACACAACAATTCAGGTTCAACATGAATCTTTTTAGCAACAAATGGAGTAACAAAAGAAAGAGTGGCACCTAGGTCTATCAATGCATATATATCAAAATCAAAGACTTTTAACATATCGATAATGATATCGGGTACTTTATCTACCCCTTGCATCCCTTAAAGAACATAAAACAGATTGTTCCTTAGGGAACCACCTTATTGAGCTCTCATTCCCAAAGGAACGGAATTTGCACCCTAGCCTTGTGGACAAGCATCTCTACGCTTGATTACATGGATAATCAATCTTCTTATGACCCACTTCTCGACAATTATAGCAAGCATTAATGTTCCTCAAACATGGGCCATCATGTCCTCTAACATATCTTGAGCATATAACATTAGGCACCATAACACCACCACTTATGACCCTTGGGTTATCATTAGCAAACCTTCTATTAGAAGCATAGGAAGACCCTTGGCCTTGATGAAATCAACCACCCTTGGGACCTTGGAATCTATCTTCAAAATGGGCCCTCTTAGCCTCATTACCCCTTTTTTTCCCCCTATAATTGTTAGGCATAAGTCATGAGGCAGGACAAGTCCATATCACTAATCAACTTAGCGGCACAACACTTCTTATTCACCAAATCGGGTATACACATCACAAACTTGTTCATCCTAGACCTTGGGTCTGCAACCAATTATGGAGCATATTTGAATGTTGGTTGAACTTGAGGGCACACTCCCTCACACTCATCGACCCTTGCTTCAAATTCATTAACTCCATCATTTTAGCCTCCCTTAGCTCAAGTAGGAAAAACCATTTGACAAAGGTCGCCTTGAACTCCTCCCAAAGAATCACATTATTGTTCCCCTTTTCCCTCTTCTGTTGTGTAAACCATATTTGGGAAACCCTCTTGAGTTGCTAAGCTACCAACTCTACTTTCTCCTCCGATATAACACCTATGATAAATAACACTTTGTACACCTCACCAATAAATTCTTGAGTAACTTCATCCACTTTACACCCATGGAACTCCAGTTGGTTCATCCTCATAAAATCCCTATAGCTTGAGCTAGCATGACTATAGCATCCTAGAACTCTTTATGAGTTGGTTGTTCTTCAGGAATGTATACTCTTCTTTCTCTTAGAATATGCATGATCTAGCATGGTAAAGAACATTCATTAAGGGAAAACCTTACCTTAACTCCTATAGCACGACATAGATTAAGAAAAAGGGAAACATTTCCTAAAATGCCTTTTAGCCTCTTCCATATAGTTATGGTGCACTTCACAACCATGAACAAGACTCTAATCGATGTAGTGTGTTGGATGTCGAGGATGATTAACAACCTAGTACTCTGATACCAAGTTTGTCACGATCCAAAACTAGGGCCTAGACATGATACGACGAATAGAAAGCCAAAGGGACCCCAAATAAGACTCTTAGCATATCATTTACACATCCTTGGTCACAAAAGCAATTAAATAAAAATAAGAGATTAGAAATAAGGAAAAAGGGGCTAAGGGAAATCTTTCATCGCCTAAAACATCAAAGAGTCATAGCTTAAAACATAATAACATAACTTGTCCAATAACACTCTAGCATAGATTGGGTAGGGGCCAAGCCAACCTTCCGGGCTCACCCCCATAGTCTTAAGCATCTAAACAAAGATAATAGTCTATACATGACATAGGATCAATAGTTATTGGCCTCAGAATTGAGGACTCACCAAACTTGATTTACTAGCCAGGCGGAGGATGATGATGATCAAGAGGATATTCAGTTCCTACGTTGTAACATCATCTAGGTATAAAGTATGCGTTAGTATATTTTGAATGTACTAAGTATATAGGATGCAATACAACAAAGGATAGGAAACATAATCACTATGCATAATCATAAGCAAGAGATAGTATATTAGCAACATGGCATGCATGATCAATGCTTGAAGTAAAACATACTTATATGGAAACATAATACATGTGTATGACGAGACCATCATCATAGCCAAGTAACATAGTACATAGAATCCAATGCCTAGCACCCTTTTGGAAGTTGATTGAGGTATCTACCACTCAATACGTAGTGGGGCCTAGCACCCCTCGACAAGGTAGTCAAGGTATATACCCTTTAACATGTTAGTACTGGCCTTGTACCCCCTGATAAGGTGGTCAAGGTATACACCCCTCAACATAGTAGTGTGAGCCTGGCACACCCCGACAAGGTGATAGAGGTATAACACCCCCTCAACAAGGTATGGTCAACTTACAACAACATAGATACTTTTCATGAAATCAACACTTTTATGCATTACTTTCATCATCACAAAGTCACTTGACTCATAGGCTATGCATTAGAGTTAATAACTCAAGAACCCTAAACCAAACATTTTACCAAACACTTGGTGGTGGATGTGTAAT